>JAOXJP010223771.1:0-11654 GCA_025762735.1 Platanus orientalis | reverse complement strand
ATCTCCTCTCACCCACTTCATACCAGCAAATAGGGGATCTACAACTTCTCCCATAAAGAGCCTCATAAGGTGCCATCCCAATAATTGCCTAGTAGCTATTATTATATACAAACTCAATCAATGGGAGATGCTCATCCAAATTACCCTTGAAATCAAGCATACAAGCTCTTAACATATCTTCTAGTGTCTGATTGGTCCTCTCAATCTGCCCATCAATCTGTCAGTGAAATGTCATGCTAAACTCCAGTCTAGTGCCCATAGCACTCTGTAAACCACCCCAAAACTATGAAGTAAATCTCGTGTCCCTATCAGATACAATGGTCACTGGGACTCTGTGTAGTTTGACAATCTCTTTTATATATAGTTTTGCTAAATCCTCCATAGAAGCCATAGATTTCATTGCAAGGAAGTGAGCGGACTTGGTAAGTCTATCAACTATCACCCAAATAACATCACTGCCGTTTTTGGATCTAGGTAACCCCATGATGAATCCATTGTAATATGTTCCCACTTCTACTCAAGAATGGGTAATGGCTGTAGTAAACCTACAGGATGTTGATGCTCTACCTTCACCCTTTGGCAAACCAAACAACTATAAGCATGTTGTGCAATTTCTCGCTTCATGTTTTCCTACCAATACTTGGTTTTCAAATTCCTACACATCTTAGTGCTACCCGGATGCACAGCATATCATGACCTATGAGCCTCATCTAATATCTCCTCTTTCAATTTAGGATCATTAGGGACACATAGTCTATCATGGAAATACAAACCACCATCCGCATGAATACTAAAGTCTGGCCTCAAGCCCTTTGCAACCTTAGATATTTTCATCAATTTAGCATCATTCTTTTGAGTATCAATGATCCTCTGTATAAAATCAGCTTGTATCACCAAATTAATCATCCTAGCTATAGCAAGAGCCTCCTGTATATGCAACTCAAACTCGGTGTTCCAATCCTTGACAGACTCAAGAAAATGCCACTATCTCACCATCAACCCATCCATCAAAATACTAGTTTTGCAACTCAGTACATTTGCTACAACATTGGCTTTCCCTGGGTGGTAATGAATGGTACAATCATAATCTCTAAGGAATTTCATCCACCTCATCTACCTCATATTCAAATCTCTTTGAAAAAATAAGTATTTTAAACTTTTATGATTCGTATAGATCTCAAATTGTTCCCCATATAAATAATGCCTCCAGATCTTAAATTGTTCCCCATATAAATAAGGCTTCCAGATCTCAAATTGTTCCCCATCAAAATACTAGTTTTTAAGTGACCATTGCTTTGAATAATTTGTTGGGATCTCTTATTGTATATTTATATCACATTGCATGCCACATCACTTGACCAATAGAATCTATCTTCCACTAGAGCAATGGTCTTGTCTTGCCCAAAATGGATAGCTAGACCTCCTGCATGTAACTCCGACATTAGAAAGTCTTGTACTGAGGTGCGGAGAATACAAAGTCTAGCACCCTTAAAGAGGTAATCACCTTGTAAGATATAATCATGGACAGGTACAGATGAATCACTCTCTAAGGTAGTATAAGTTTCCCCAAAATATGGACATGATGCATAGACTTCCTTTAGCCTTTCAAATCCAGTTACCTCAATCATCATTGAGTGTAGTAAGGCCATTTTCCGACTTAAGGCATCAGCAGCCTTATTCTCTATTCCCACTTTATGCTTGAGTACAAAAGTATACTCCTAAAGAAACTCAACCCATTTGGCATCCCTCAAATTAAACTTCTTCTGAGATCATAAATACCTCAGAGCCTCGTGGTCAGAGAACAAAATGAATTCTTGAGGTAGTAAATAATATCCCTAATATCTCAAAGATTGAACTACAGCATAGAATTCTATCATAAGTAGAGTATTTTTGTTTAGTTTCATTCAATTTCTCACTAAAATAAGCTACTAGATGTCCTTGGCTCAAAACTCCACATATTCCCACGCCATATGCATCACATGCCACTTCAAAGACTTTATTGAAGTCATAGAGGCGCATGACCAGAGCATAAATCATCCTAAACTTTTTTTTATGAAAAAAAAAATTTATTACTAAAGAACAGGAAAGGAAACAAGGAGAGGGGATGAGAGATCCCAAAAAGAAAAGAAAGGAACAGGGGCCGAACCCCAAAAACAACAACGAAACCAAGCCCTACTTAATACATATGCACCCCAATAGTATTATCTCAATTTCTCACTAAAGCCCCATTAAGTAATCCTTCATAACCTTTGCACCTTCTAGCCCATAATAATATCAGGTCTTTGGCCCTTGCACCAGCTTTAGCCCAAGAGAACTCCCCTCTCTTGATACAATCAGTAATGGGAGCCATAACTGTACTAAAGTTGTGAATGAACCGCCTATAAAAAGTAGCCAAACCATGGAAACTCCTAACATCATGAATGTTTTTTGGTTCTGGCCACAATCTGTAATTGCTTTGATCTTGTAAGGATCAACAGACATTCCTTGTTTAGACACTACAAACCGTAAGAATACAACTTGAGATGTCATGAAAGCACACTTCTTAAGGTTTGCAAAGAGCTTCTCCCTCCTCAAAAGAACACACACCTCTCTAAGGTGTTTTTTATGTTGTTCTTGGTAGTGTTATCGATCAGAATATCATCAAAATAAACTACCAAGAACTTCCTGATGAATGGTCATAACACTTGAGTCATTACCCTCATAAAAGTACTTGGTGCATTAAAACGACCAAAGGTATGACCAACCATTCACAAAGTCCATCCTTTGTTTTAAAGGCAGTTTTCCACTCATCCCCAGCTCAGATTCTAATTCAATGGTAACCACTTTTAAGTCAATTTTGGAAAATATTGTGGTACCAGCATCATATCCAACTTGTCATCTAACCTAGGAATGGGAAATTTGTATTGTACCGTGATCTTATTTATGCCCCTATTATTCACACACATTCTCCAAGATCCATCTTTCTTCAGTGTGACGAGAGCAGGCACGGCACATGGGCTCATGCTTTCTTGAATGAATCATTTATGCAATAACTCATCCACTTGTCTTTTCAGCTCAACATGTTCAGTTGGATTCATTCTATAATGAGGTAGATTAGGTAGAATCACTCCTGGGACTAAATCTATAGCATGTTGTATGTCACGCATAAAAGGTAATTCGTTAGGTAAATCCTCAGGGAACATCTCTTTAAATTCATTCAAAATGAGTTCTACCTCTAGTGGAATTGATTGAGCAGATTCAAGGAAAAGCTTCTTTTGAGACCACAACATAAATCATTACTTCTTCCTTAATCTCTTGTTCAGATTCTTTGCCTCCTATAATGTGAAGACCCTTTAACTTGTTGTCTTTCACATTTTTGCCTCTTTCACCTTTTTCTTTTACTTTAAGGTCATATTTAGGTTGCCTAGGAACCAATTTTATTTTCTTACCCTGAAATTTAAATGCACATGTACTGAACCTACCATACAATGTGACATCCAAGTTACACAACCAGGGTCTCCCCAGTATGATATGTCCCATATCCATAGTGACTACATCACACTATATATTGTCCTTGTAAGAATATAACTCAATAGGTACCTAACACCTATGGGATACTGGGATAGATGTAGCATTCACCCATGCTACTTTGTAGGAACGAGGATGGGCTACTAGTTTGTCCTAATCTCTTAATAGTACTAGTGGATACAACATTACTACAACTTCCACTATCCACAATAAGTTTGCAACTCTTTTCACCAGATTTGGCATAAGTATAGAAAATATTAGCCCTACACTAATCATCCTCTTGCTTAGGTATTGTCAATGCACATTTAACAACCTATAATGGGACCTCATGATGATCAGATGGATACTCAACAGTCACACCCAAATAGGCCAGATATCCACCATCTCCATCTAAATCCTCATCCTCACTTGGTACCCCATAACCTAGGCATGTCTCATCCTCAGGCTTTTCATGACTCTTTTCCTCTCTAAGAGTTAAGTCATCTCCTTTTGTGTCCTCTACATATAAAGCATTTATCTAGCTTGGACACTAGGCTCCTTTGTGACCCCTCCCTCAACACCTAAAACAAATCTCAGAAATAGGTGTACGGCCAAGGTCTCTCACAGCTTCTTTACCCCTATCTTGTTGTGGATTGGGTCTTTGCTTGCTAGAAGAGCCACTAGAATAGTTTCCCCTACTTGAGGTTTATTAGAGATCAACCTAGGTCTAGTGCCAGATCTAAAGGAATCATAAGGACATAGGGCTTGTGGCCTCAAATATCTCTCCAATTCTTGCACTAACCTATTAGTTTCATTCAAGTCTACATGTTGGTGAGGAATCAATTCTTTCCTAAATTCAGGTCTCAGACCTAACTTGAACCTACTCAAGGTTGTCATTGGATCCTCATTGATCTCGCATATCAACATGTAATTCTCGAACAAATTGATATAGGGCAAGTTCCCTTGTCAAAGAATATTCCATTGGTCCAATAGTTCATAATGGTAGGACATAGGTAGATATTTTTCTTTTTAATTTATCTTTCATGTCTTCCCAAGTCTCAATTGGTTCTTGGTGTCTAAGTTGTCTTTGTCTTTTAATGTTAGTCCAATGAAGTCTAGCCTGTCTAACTAGCTTCATCTTGGCAAACTTAACATTCCTAGCATTAGACAAGTTATACCACTCAAAATAGAAATCCATGTCTTACAACCAATCAAGAAAAGCTTTTGGATCCAATTTTCCATCAAACTGAGATGCCTCAACCTTCACAAATCGCAAGGCTACATCTTCTAGGTTTCCTTGATTGAAGTGTCTAATAGGGATCCCACCATTATTCCTATGAACAGTTCTTTCTTGGTTAGTGTCTATGTTTCGACCTCTAGCATTCTCTCCATCAATTAAACCCTCAATCCTAGGGTTTTCTAGTTTCCTAACCATTCTATAACTTCCTTGGATGACTGATTCAAGTGGTTAAGTTGAATTTGCATGGTATCCATCTTCTCACTTAGAGCTTGGAGGATTTGTTCCAAATCAAAGTTTTCGATAGCCATTTTAGGATGATAGTCGGTTCCTGATCTTAAGGGCATACAACAGTTCTGAGGTTTGGGTCAAATCCTAACCTAAAGTATGATGTTATGATGCAAGCATGTGATGAAGCAATAATGCAATGATCCTAATAAGCACTTAAGATGAAAACAGGACAAAAGGATGATGCACTAATGGAGGAGAGAGGTAGAGAAATTATGTTAAAACAAAGTAAGCAAAAAAAACAAAACTCCTACTCTCGAATCAGGCACACAATTATTTCAGCATGTATCAAGTTATAGATTAACTTAAAGCCAAAAATAGAACCACTAAATCAAGTAAGAATTTAGTAATGCAACTTTCAGATTTGCTAATGTCCTAAAATCAGTCCACACTCATGTATTGGGCCTAGCTATGGGGCTGGAAACAACAACACAGCAAATATGAGGCATATATCTCTTAATTAAGAGGTCCAAAATGGTCTAAGCAAGGTATATAATGATTCAAACCATATAGGAAGTTGAACATGTGCAGCAAGTTTTCAAGCTCAAGAAGTAGGAAACAAAGTGGGCATCATCAGGGAAGTAGGTGGGGTAGTAGAAGAATAGGATAGATATCACCTCAAAGTGTTAGAACCCTTCTGACATGCAGTACCACATGCAGGCGCAACAATAAAAGACATTCTTGTAATTGTAAGCTCCACAGTGATTAGCAGCAGTTGATACAGCAGGATCTAGTAGCATATGGACCAATAGTAGGCACACTAGTAGCCTCCAGCAGCAGGTATGACAGCTGGCAGCAGTAGACAAGGCACTAGGCAGCAGATCAGTCCATACAAATTCTCAAAATCAGCATCATAACCCACCAGCCTAACAAGGACAACACTCAACTAGCAGCTCAGGTCAATCTGAGGTTCAAATTCAGGGCAGCAGCCAACACTTGTAGGCTCTCAGATCAGTCTTCTTTATTAGATCCATGCACCCAATTGCTAAGGCCTCTTGAAACACCATTAGAGAAAAAAAAAATCAGACCAGCACATGAAGATTTCTTTGAACAGGAGTCGATGTTTTAACACCCTCCACATGATGTAATCACTCCAAATAGAATCAACACTAGCTTATGCCCCAAGGATTCCAACTATGTGAGGACAAATTGGAACCTGGCTCTGATACCAAATTTTGTGTAGTACAAGTTGGACTGCTCACTTGAACAATTTATCAAACGCTTGGGACTCACAATTATGTGCACAGTTCCCTATACTTTGGTTTATAAGTACATTTCAGCAAGCTTCATGAAGGGATCTCCTATAGTAGCCATAGGGCATATTAGGAGTAAGGGGACTTCTAAAATGGGAATCCGATGAGTTGAATGCCTAAAAAATTCTGGCAGCAAGCGTATATGGATTTCTTTGTAAATTTTCAAAAGAAATTTCTGAGATTCCAGCGAAGCCGATTGGTGTGTATTTATGGGGGGTGTTTGATGATTAAAGATGCAAAAGGAACAAAAGTAGAGGTGGCCGACTAGGTATAGAGGTAATATGGGAGAATGGAAATAAAGATAGATGTGTAGGGAAGTGTATGGAGGTGGTTTTAATGGATAGCAACAAGATAACAATCAAGAAAACCAGAAAACTAAAGAGGAGAAGAAGAAAAAGAACAAAGAAATACCTCTTGGAAGAAATCACCAACTTCCAACTTAAGCAATCTCACTTAGGATTTAAGAGAAGGGAATCTTAGAAAGAGAGAGAACACTCCAAGCATGTAAGCATAAGAACACCAGAAATTTTATTCAATCTTCAATGCCAAAACTAAGAAGGGATGAGTCTAATTTATAACCCACGAGTTGCCCCTTAGGATAGGTACAAACTAAGAAAATAACTCATAAAAGACAACTTCTAAAATAAAGAGAAAGAAATAAACAAAAACTCCTCCTAATATGCATACTTGACCAGCTATTTAGAAGACTTCCTATTATGTCCAAAAACAATAATAAAAATACCCACCATGTCCCCAAATCTGAAAATTACAAAACTAACCCACAAAACATAAAATAACCATAATAAAGGGTATCAAACATCACTCTAATATAACCCAAATAACACCCAACAAAAATGCGACATGTGGCACTCAAGGGCCCACCCAAAACATGTGGAACCCACATGTTTAATCAAACCAAATGGACAATAAAGCTCTCCTCCTACGTTAGTACTGCCAAAGAGGCATCCTGATGCAGAACCCAATGCAATTTAGATGTGAAACACTAGCAATAGGATCTCAATAACCTATAATAACTCCAAAATCAATGTCTAAAAATTTTGTCCAATGGCAATTTTGTAATTTTCCAAAAAAGTGAAAAAATTACTAAATTACATTTCTGATACGTCAGAATTTTTCAAGCTTTTAGGAGTATTCCGGGCAGACTATAGGGGTTCTCTCCTCCAAATTTTACCTGATTTGGATGTCTCTAGCTATATGAACTAGAAAACACCTAATTATGCCGAAGTACTTTAACAGTGATTTCAACAAAAAAAATATATTTTTTGACTATTTATCAGATCCAACACTGAGTATATTTATTGGATTTTAAATAAACAAGCCCACATCAAAATATAGTTAAAATATCATCCAAATAGTTCTTAAATACTCACAAATTTTAATCTATTCATGCACAGGTATTGTAGCCGAGGTACTATAACGGAACAATAAGTCACGATAAAACTTATATACAGCTTCACGTAGACAAGAAATCTGAACCTATAGTATTTACCTTTATACATGACCCAAGGACTTCTTGAAATCAACAGAAAACAGTCCCGAAGATTACTCTAAATGAGATTAAAAATTCCCCAAAAATCTATACAGCACTAGTTGACATCTAGGAGTACTTTCAGCCCCTCATATTTCTTGTGATGTAGCTGAAATCAAGGAAATTCTCTCCTATTTTGGTCATCCAAGGGTTACAAGCGTCTCTACGAAATCTCTCAAAGAAAGATGGAGAGATGAGAGAAATACGTTGATTTTCGTCATTGCATGTGTATCGTTTTCTGCAGAAAAGTACTGTAGCAAAATAATAAAAAAATTATTTAAAGGTAAAAATAATTATAGAAGAAAAAGAAGTGAAAGAAGGTTTAGGAAATTGGAAGAAAGTTGACAAAGATAGAAGAAAGAAAGAGAATGAGGTTTTTAACAGGGAAGAGTACCCACGCCTAGGACAAATTCACGATTTCTATTTCATTCTCTACCTTCAATTACAATTTTATGTCTTAAATTGGCACAATAAACCTAATATCATGTAAAATATTTAAATTACCCCTTCTTAACACTTGCACGATTTGGCTCTTAAAACCCCCAAAATAATAATAATAAAAATACCAGACAATTACTAAACATCTCCTAAAATCCCTAGTAAACTTACCCTAAATTTATGGCTTCAAAGCCTTATCACATGCTACTTAAATAAAAAAGACTCTAAAATAATCTCTACCATAGACATTTTCCCAGTTTCTTTCTGACTTGACAAACCCTTGGTTTAGGCCTCCATAAGGGGTAGGTTTTCTCCACATAGTCTAATGTTGCTGCATCAACTCCCCCCCTCTGAAAAGAACTCAACCTCGTTAAGCTAAGATGGGGTCCAAGGATACCATCACCTCCAGGAATCCGATGAAGTATGTATGATCCAACTGTCTTTTTAAGCTTGATGTTTCCCATATCTAGACAATGAACCATAATCACCCTCTTCTTATCATGCAAGAAATAATAAGTGTTTCTGAAACCACAGTGCTGCACCTTTCTATCATATAACCATAACCTTCTAAATAATATGACATTTTAAGTGGTAGTACATCACATAAAACCTGCTCAATAAACCCACCAATCTTATAAGTAATCATGCACATTTCCCGAATCTTCAAATTAGTATTATCTACTCATGCGACCTTGTAGGGTTCAGGACGTGGTTCAGTCTTTAAACCCAACTTCTTGCAAGCTTTTTCAGACACAACATTGGCACAACTTCCTCCATCAATGACAAGTGAGCAAAGTTGTCCATTACATCGCACTCTGGTCTGAAAAATATTATTTCGCCTCCAATCCTCAGAATTTGACTTCTTTTGTAGTCAAGACAGGACAGAGAACAAGCATATGACCATCTTGCTACTCCAAACGTGGCTACGCATGATCCTTATCAGCTTCCACAATCATCTTCTCAGTCGGCAAGTACACCTCTATATCATCATCACTCTCAGAGTTAACTTGTTTATCTACAACTCCAACAACACGTTGAGAACACTGGGTAGATACATGGTTAGGACTTCCACATTTAAAACATGTCCTTCTACCCCCCTGACTAGAACATTCTGACTGCTTGGCTCTAGGTGGTGTAGAAGCTTTGCTCAATTTAGATGTTATTGTAGAAGCTCCACTAGACTGTGCCCTAGATGTTGGTTTGCTCAAGGAACCACCATATGTCTGGCTCACTGCTCTATAAGAACCATCAGATAAAGCTCTCTTGGCTTGAATTCCCAGAAGTCCTTCTACCTGATAAGCAATCTGCGCTGCCTCATCTAATGAAGGTAGTCTAGAAAAACACAAACCAGCCGCAACCTGAGGATGTAAACCTCGTCTGTACATAGCCACTACAATCTCATCCTCCCATCTGATCTTTAGCTCGTGCCAACAAGCAATAAAACAGGGATGTATATGCCTCAACTGTAGTAGATCCCTAATGCAACTGCATAAGCTCCAAATGAGCTCTCTGCCTGTAACCTAGAATCTCAAACCGTCTCTTCATGGTTGCTTTTAAGTTCTCCCAATTTCTCAGAATACCCAGTCTCCTATGTTCTTCCTTGTAATTCTCCCACCAGATGTGGGCTGTGTCTTTCAACTTAGCCTCAACAAACTACAGTCAGATGCAACAGAATTAGACTATGTGGAGAAAACCTATCCTGTATCGAGGCCTAAACCAAGGGTATGTCGAGTCGGGAAGAAACCGGGAAAATGTCCATGGTAGAGATTATTTTAGAGTTTTTTTTAATTTAAGTAACATATAATAAGACTTTGAAGCCATAGGTTTAGGGTAAGTTTGCAAGGGATTTTAGGAGATGTTTGGTAATTTTCTGGTATGTTTATTATTATTATTTTAAAGGTTTTAAGAGCCAAATCATGCAAGTGTTAAGAAAGGGTAATTTAGATATTTTACATGATATTAGGTTTATTGTGCCTATTTAAAGCATAAGATTGTAATTGAAGGTAGAGAATAAAATAGCAATCGTGAATTTGTCTCAGGCGTGGATACTCTTCCCTGTTAAAAACCTCATTCTTTTTCTTTCTTCTATCTCTGTCAACCTTCTTCCACTTCTTTTTCTTCTATAATTATTTCTACTTTCAACTAAATTTTTATTATTTTGTTACAGTACTTTTCTGTAGAAAACGATACAAAAGCAATGACGAAAATCAACGTATCTCTCTCATCTCTCCATCTTTCTTCGAGAGATTTCGCAGGGACCCTTGTAACCCCTGGACGACCCAAATAGAAAAGAATCTCCTTGATTTCAACCACATCCCAGAAAATAGGAGGGGCTGAAAGTAATCCTAGACGTCAACCAATGCTGCATAGATTTTTGAAAAAATTTTAATCTCATTTGAAGAAATCTTTGGGACTGTTTTCTGTTGATTTGAAGAGGTCTTTGGGTCATGTGTAAGAAGTAAATACTGCAAGTTCAGATTCTTTATCTACGTGAAGTTGTAGATAAGTTTTATTGTGATTTACTATTCCGCTACAGTACCTCGGCTACAATACCTGTGTATGAACAGATCAGAATTTGTGAGTATTTAAGTATTATTTGGATGATATTTCAACCATATTTTGATGTGGTTTTGTTGTTTATTTAAAATCCAATAAATATACTCAGTGTTGGATCTAATAAATAGCCAAAATATATATATTTTTTGTTGAAATCACTGTTAAAGTACTTCGGCATAATTAGGTGTTTTCCACTTCATATAGCTAGAGACATCAAAATCAGGTGAAATTTAGAGGAGAGAACCTCTATAGTCTGCCCGGAATACTCCCAAAAGCTCGAAAAATTCTAACACATCATAAGGGTATTTTAATAATTTTTTCACTTTTATGGAAAAATAAAAAATTGTCACTAGGCAAAATTTTCAGACATTGAATTTGGGGTTATTATATGTTATTGAGATCCTATTGCTAGTGTTTTTCATCTAAATTGCATTAGGTTTTGCATCATTTGGTATCAGAGCAAGATTCCAACTAATTCCTATTTCGTTGGGTTCCTTGGAAAATTTCAGTCTCTTGTTTTCTGTTGTCCTAAAATTTCTCAAGAGGCAAGTATGGTTCACATCATTAATACTCTATCCAGTATAGTGGATGAACATAGTGCAGGCATTCGAGCTATAAAGGGTGATGTTCAAAGCCTCAGACAAGAATTGGGAGCCTTAGACTCTAAGCTTACATCCAGAATTGATCAAATACAACAGGAAACATGCAAGATGTTTGCTGAGCTTATGGCCAAATTGTCTCCTTTAAATGCATTTGCTACAGGTAATCAATCAACTCTAAATAATCAACAGTCAGTGCAGCCTCCTTTAGAGCATTCTCATAGTGTGCAAGGCATTAGGACAAGTCC
>JAOXJP010223760.1:0-11655 GCA_025762735.1 Platanus orientalis | reverse complement strand
GTAACTTATGCTTATAAGAAAACTCTTGAAAATCTCAAGTGAATGGAATTTTTGTATTTAAATTGGTATATCAACTCGAGGGGAGTTTTTGGATCTATTATTAATTATGCCATTGATATTTTATACCATTGATGATTCTTCATGGACTTAATAGTAAAATGTTATGGAAAAACATCAATTAGTATTTTTTTTTTGGAGCTTGATATTATGTGCCTTATAGTAAAATTTTTAATTCCAAATAGGCATAATGATATGATCTCAATAGGCATATCTACTAAGGGGGAGAGTTGCATCATAAAGTAAAATCATTTTGAATTATGCCTTTAACAACTTGTGCTAAATAGTTTTTTTTTTTTTTTTTTTTTACTGAATTAGTATCCATAGTTAAATCTAATTTTGCTAAATTCATGCTTTAAAGTTATATTTTCTTTTTCTGAATTAATGCACATTTTAGAGAAAGGTATATTGTTTTTGAGGTGTTGTAGGAAAGACATCACATTTCAAGGGAGGACCCACCTTTTGTCAACTCATGCCAAAAAGAGGGAGAGGAATTTACAAGAATGAAACTATAGGGTAGATACATGTAATAAGATTTTATTTGAAATTTTTTATTGTTTTGACATGGAATTGACAAAGGAGAAGATTGTTAGGTTTTTGTATTATCAATGTCCATGCATAATACAATGTGTGTACATGTAGTGGTCAGGTTGTATAGAACTTTATGATGTAAATTAAATATTTATGTAAGTCCAAAAAGACAGTTCGAGAAAACACCAAGAAGATGGACTCGAAGCCGAAATGACCAAACCAAAGAGACTCAAGCGTTGTTGAAGAATCCCAAGTCTCAAGTGCAAGCCACCTCAAGAAAACCAATTGTTAGAATTTAAGGGTAAAATCATAAAATGTTGGTAAGTGGTTATGGGGTGTTTGGGTATGGACCTAATCTTAGGTGGACTTAGAATGTCTTAAAAACAGATAACCCAAACCTAGAAAATGTTTAATAAATATTGGACCAATGATGGATCAAAATTGACAAAAATTAAATTGTGTTGAAAAGGAAATATGGCCCAACTTAAAATGGCCATATTTTTTGATCCAGATGTCCGCTCGTGAGCCATCAGTACTCAAATCGAATAGCTCAACGAGCTACTTTTGAAAATGGAAAAATAATATACATAATATTCTCAAATGACTATATTTTTTACGATTTAAAAAGAGACATTGGGGATGTTTAGATGGGTTTTTCCACTCTATAAATAGAGACACTAACCCCAATGAATATAGAACTTGAATGCCTGAGAAAATAGTTAAATCTTTATGAAAAGAGAGTAAGAGAGAGAGCCAATAAACCTATAAGTTAAATCCTTGTTGTTGGTCTATGACCTTGAAAATTTGTATTCATAGTTAAACTCTTTCAAGGTCTTACAAGAGCTTCCTAGATCACTTAATTGTATTTGTTGGAAGCAAGAAAGAGTGTTTCTATAAATTAAATTTGCCTACACAAAAAGCATCCTAAAGAACAAAAATTTCTTCATCTTTAACTTGTTCATAGCCTTTACTAGACTTACCAAAGGCTTATTCTTAGCCTTTTTTGGAGTCACCAAAGGTGTGTTCTTAAAGCACTTGCCAGAGTCACCAAGTGTGGGTTAATCCATCGGAATCACTAGACAAAGCGTGCCCACCGGAGTCACTGGGAGCATACTTACAAGGGAGTGGATTCTCTATTATTTGTTAGTAAATCCTCAAGTTTATTAATTTTTCCTGTTATAGTTAGTAATCTATTAACAAAAATTAAATAGACTCGGAGGAGCCGATTGGAGAGTGGATGTAGGCTGGAGGGCCTAACCACTATAAATTTGTGGTGTTGTGGTTTGGTTGTATTTTCTCTTTAGTGATTGTTTATGTTTATTTTGATTATGAAAGATATCCCAACACACTAAGTGACTCTAACTAAGATAAAAATTAAAATATTAACATAACAACCTTAGGGAATTTATCAGCCTTACTCCTGTTCTACTATAGGAATCCTATAGTGCATGACAAAGCCCCGTGATCTATGATAAATTTATAGAAAATTAAAAGAATTTCTGTTGCATATTTAATTAAAATAAATTAAGTAAATTATAAAGAAGGTGAATAAATTATTTAAAATAATTTTAAATAAATCTAAGGACCTCTAGTATCCATTTCAGAAATTTCAATTGGTATCAGAGCATACCCCGGATTTTTCAAAAACAACTGCAGCTAATTCCAAATCATGAATTTGATAGTTCTACTCATATGGCTTAAGTTATTTATATGCATATCCAACAATTTTCTGATATGGCTTAGATGGTTTACTTTTCCATTGTGTATATTGGTAAATGGACGGAATGGATTGAGTATGGTTTATGTTTCCGTTGCACGTTAGTACGAATGGTTTGCAAATGGTAATGCTTTAATTATTCTTTACGCTTCCATTAATGTAAAGGTAATAGTTTATATGAAAATGGATTAAAGGTGAGACTTTATATATGTCATATATAATATGGATTAAATGTCAATGTGATGATCCGAATCCGGGGTGCATACAGAAGATATCCAAGTCTGGGTTCGGATGCGTTACAGAACCTATGTTGGATCCCCGACAAAACAAGTGTAAATATAAATGAAACATGAAGGATCTCTGACAAATCCAAAACATGTAACCCACATAGGGAGCTGTACCCCAAAACCCATTCCAATGGGGCCATGAAGTTCTGCACATAACATTCACACAAAAATTCAATAATCAATAAGATATAAATCTCTTGTAAATTTTTTTTTGCTTTTTCCTTTACTTTCTCATTCATACACAATGGAATAATTCGTCAATCACATACCATTAGACATAAGCATTCATCACATTCCCACAAGGATGACTTATAAATAAGTTCATAATTTATAATCTGAAATCCATAAACTATAGTTTAACATTCCAATCCAAATAAGTTAGTCTAACATAAACCAATAAATAATCCAATGAATAAAATCCAATATTTATTACATCTCTTTCAAATAAACTGAATATTAAAATAACTAAACTAAAATAAATATCATGTATCTAAACTAAAATAACTGAAAAAATATCACTGTCTCAGCATAAATAATCTTCATCCATTCTCCACTCAATCTCTAACTAGAGCCGCTCCTCTACAATCTTCTCATCATCTGTGGTGTCAAATTGGGGTAAGCTTGACAAACTCAATAAGAAAACAAATAAACTATAAGAAACATGGATCAAGACTTCGCACAATTTCAAAAATTCAAAGCAGATAATTGCATATTCATTACAAATACGGATCTATATAGGTCTAATCAATATTATGCTGAAAATAATTAGAAAATGCCAAGCAATATAGGAAATAATTTCAAAACAGTATGATAACAATAAAAAAACAATAACAATACTGAAATAATACAATACCATATCGATATGTTTACTTAGCCAATACACGGCACACCATTTAATCCTCGATGAGAAAGGCCTATAAGTTCACCAATTTAATCCCCGATGAGAGGGCTGATAAGTTCACCAATTTAACCCCAGGTGAGAGGACCAATACAATCACACTTACACTCCAATGAGAGGAATCTACTATCTCTCCCCTAGTAGCAAGGGATCAATTCACCAATTTAATCTCCGATGAGAGAGCCGATATTCCACACCATAATCCAGGTGATGTGGGTATCATCAAATTAGTCCCCTTAATGATAAAGGGTGGTTTCATTCATAGACAATATCGATCTTATTATGTAATTCTATTTTCAAAACATAACTTCAATCACACAATTTATAGGCAATAATGTGATTTTAAACAAACATTAGAGAGGCTTGATCCATCTAAACACATCTAAGAAAAAATTTACAAAACAATAAGAACACTATTTAGAACTCTTAAAGCATTAACCCATAACTTATAAAATAGGAAATCAATCTTAATAAAAAAATTTACTTCTTCAAAAAATCATTAAAACATCTTTTTCGGTTTAAAAACCATTAATCTTACAAAAAACAACACTTTTTCTTCTAAAACAGAATTTTCTATAAACACAAATCAAAAATCCCTTTGGCTTCTTTGCAAAAACATGCGTACTTTCAAATAAAAAAGATGATCATATAAAACGATGTTGAAAACAGAGATTGACAATGATTTATGAATTTAAGAACATTGAAACAAATCATAGCTTACAAGTACGTTAAAAAATATGGATGTTCTTTGCAAAACATTGGGTTTCAAAGCTTAAAACGATTCAAATCCGAAACAAAACAATATTAATCCTTGCAAAATGGAATAGCAGAGATCAAAGAACCTAGGAATTGAAAAACAAGACAATAGTTTAACATTGTTCTTACCTCTTCAGTTGCAAAACCGTTCCTAAGCTTTACATTCTTCAAAAATCCCTAAAAATTTATTTAAACCCTAGCTTTTCCCTTGTTTATTCTTCTCTTCTTTGTTTCTTGCATTTCTATGTCAAATTAGATCTTAATCTTAAGCTTTTATAGACTTTAGAGGGATCCTAGAGTCATTAGAAAACTTCCAAAATCAAAAACCACGAAAAATCAGTGTTTCCAAAAAAATTTCGCACACCCTCGATTGATTGGGCAACCCCTCCACGATAAAAAATTTTGTTGATAATTCTTCCCACATTTTTACTAGTGTGTCTCTAAGTTTGTATAAGTTTACAATCTAATACACATGCGTTTAAGTCATTCTAAGTGTGTGTAAAACATGTGTGACACGTGTGTGACATGTGTGCGGTATATGTACGAATATGTGTGGGGTGTTATATAGGGTCTCCAACAAGTCATATCATATACAAATTGCACACAAAGGAGTCTTTTACCATGAATGGCCAACCCACAAAGGGGTCTCTAGGGTCATAAGACCATGTGCATGATAGTCATCTTCATCTACTGATGTGACCCGTCAGTAGGGTACTTGAGGGGCATAAGGACCAACCCACTTAGGAGTTCTCAGACCCAAAAGGGAATTGTGGGCATCACAAAAAGACTAGGTGGTCTGCCCGCCCCATTTCGGGGTACTGTGCCTAGCCAGTGTGGGTCAGGTAGGGCTTGATCTTGGGAGTCGCCACCAACTATGAATATTTACAAATGAAGTTGGACATCTACCTCCTTTCTTGGGGGAAAAGAAGGGTGCGGGCCTTGTAGCCTAGGCTAGATCCACATGCCTAGGATGACTCTTAAACTGGTCTAGGTTTCCTAAGATTTCGGGTAAGATGTTTTGTTACAATTAGGGAAGGTATTAGGCATCCCAATTACTTACCTTTTGAGGGTGGCTCATCTAACCTAACATTAATGTCTGAATATTATTAAATGAGACTTCGAAAAATGAGGTTTTGTCACTTCTCTATTAGTACATCTGAACTTTCCCTATAAGCCTGAATGTAATTCTGAGGGAATTTCAAGCATACAGTCTAAAATCACCTCACAATGGATCCATTCCCAAGGCATAAGTCATTTTGAGCTTTCTCAAGCTAGAATGACCTTGGGTGATTTCTAGGGATGCTAATCGTCCTCCCCTACCCTCTATTTTCCTTATAGGGATAAAATGTGAATTCACTAGTTTGTACACCTAAACTTTTCTAAAGTTGGAATTTCAGGCATACAAACCTAAAGAGGGTCCACCTGGAGTTCTACGCAAGAGTGAGACATGTTGCATAACTTACAGGGGATTCACAAGTCCCCTAGGCTATCTGGACTTCTTTATAATGAGGGAAACAAACTTAACAAATTTCCAAGTTGTATGCCTAAACTCAAGGAGTACACCTGACATTCAGGGGTATGCTTGAACTTCCACATAAGTGAAATTGCAAGTGTACAGTCTCCAATGGGCCCCACAGAGGGTTTTGATAGAACCCAGGACTTGGATCTTCTCCACAATGATATTTTAAGGTCTAAGGGGTTCAGCAAAACTACTAAATCTAGTACTCTTGAAATTAGGTTATACGCCTGAATTTTAGGAGTATGCTTGAATTCCCTTAGTAAACGAAATTCAAGCGTATAGCTCTTGACTGTAATAAGCAGCTATGTTTTTCACATTTTTGGACCACTTCGCGAGGTCAACTGGACCTAGAATTCTTTAGGGAGCTAGGTTAGGACCCCAAATGCTCCTCTTAAAAATTCCAACCTCAGTTACAAAGCTTGAGCCCCACTTTGGATTTTCCAAAGTGGGTGGGGTTTATATGAATTTTCATAGACTCCTGTGAAACCCAAGGGTTGTAGGGCCCATTCCACGGGCTACACCCATGGGGTTGGGCTCAAATTTTATAAAGTATATGTTGACAATATTATAATACTACTATAAAAAAATCAGGACAAAACAGAAAGTAGATAGAGAGTAATTTAGCAAACAAGGTGGATGATAGAAAATACAACAAAACAGAAATAACAGAATTTTAATTCAAAGAAAATTCTAGTAAAATACTAAAATGTAAATGAACTGAAATACAAAAATTAACTAAGGTATGTAAATTAGTTAACTACAAAATAAATAAAGAAATAGGCCAAAATCATAAATACATAGAGAATTAAAATTTGGACACCTCACTTGACTCAGACTATGGAGTGTAAAAACACTCCAAAATAGTGATCAATTGGGGTCTATTTAAGGGGTCAAACAAAATCCAATGAGGACAAAATTTTGTGGAGATGTAAGTCACTGTGATAGTGACTTATAGTGCAAATTTGAGACCTTAACTCCTCCTATAGGAGGAGTTATGACTCCTACACCAATCAATATACAGAAAAAAAGACATAAAGAGGGGAGACAAGCTTGTCTCTCATATGTCCCACCTTAGGGCTTTTTTTTAATGTGTCTAGGGTAAATTCATGATAGCTAGGGGATCTTAAAAAACTTGGGGGAGGGGACCAACCTGAGGGTTGAGCTTTCCTTCCCTTTCTCTTTCCTTTTCCTTACTTTCTCTCTTTTTTTTCTTTCTTTTCTTCCTTTCTCTCAAAATTTTCTTTCTCAATTTTTTCTATCTTTTTTTTCTAGCCGAATGAGGGGGATTTTATAGGTGGGGACCAAGGATAGGGGTAATGGGCAGGGAAGGCATGGATGGGCATGTTTTGGTGGGGTCCACCAAAACATGTGGTGGAAGAGATGGATTTGAATGGTGCAAGGTGGAGGCTCCTCAGCCACATGTGGAGGGAACCTAGGGGGCTTTCTCTTATTAGCTAAGGGGTGAGGAGGTGTTGGATGGAAGCTATGTGGCAAAGAGGGAAAATGAGGAGCTACTATAAGGAGGTGGTAAAATGGAGGGTTGGATGGGGGGTTAGGATTAGATGGTGGATGATGGGCTGGGGTTTTAGATGATAAGATCCTGGCCCTTCATCAAGCATATCTCAAATTGATGCCAAATGAGAGGACCTGAGTCAAAGCCACCTTTAGGATTTTTTTGGAAAAGTAATGTACTTTTTTGAAAATATTAAAAAAGTAATAATTTTGTTTTAAAAAATATCTATGATTTCTCGGATTTTGACCCCCTTACTATCTGAGTGTGCTTGTTGGGTTCTATAGCTTCGAAAGTTTCAAGAGTTATATGCTTTTTGCATCTCCCAAATGCTCTGGTCGCAACACAATTGTCGAAAATGAATTCGGATGAGTATAGGTGGGTAAAAAGTGATTCTAAATGGTTTTGAAATGACTCAAACCCATACGAGAGGGGAAAATGGTAAAATTGATCTTCAACGTCTTGATATGAAAGATGACCTTAAAATTTCCTTAGAATTTTGTGAGATACATGTTCAAACTATTTGCGAAACTGATACTCAAGTAAAAATATGAATTCAAAACCTTGATTTAACCCAGCCTGAATTTACAATGGATTTAAGACAAGTCTTTGTTGAGTCCCGGGTGGAATTTTTCTGGGTCATTGAATATTTTGGGTAATCGTGAGAACACAAGATCTGTTAGATCGACAATCTGATTTCTAGAGACTTTCGGGGAGGTTTCCAAAGAAGGGTCACTTGGCCAACAAATGGATTCATGAGAATATGAGCAATTAGGCTATGCTAGGTATATAAATGGACCTATCCATTAGGGGGTTTGTCAAAGGTCTCAAAAAATCAGAGAAAATGGGTCTGACCTTGAGAGATTTGGGTTCTAGGAGAATTCCTAGGGGCTTGCTAAGTGTCGAATGCTGATATAAATGATTATACTTTGATTTAAGGGAAAATGGGGTAATTAGGGAATAATAGGCCCTTTGAAGGTCCTGGTAGTAGTCTTTTAGAAGGCCTTGGGTTTACCAAGATGGGACCACTGATTAGCTGAGTTTCTGACATGTGATGAGTTCTCGGGGGTCTTTCGAGGGTCCATCACTTGCTAAGAAATGATTGGGTTAGATCTGGGGAGATTAAAGAAATTGATGTAGAATGGTTCTAACAATATCTGAGCTTAAAGGCCAGCCTTGAATTCTTGGCAAAAACTAAGACTTAGCCTCTGACTGATCTGAATTTGGCTGTCTAGGGACCTACCATAGATCAAATATAGTGAAAATTGTCTTTTAAGGGTTTAGGGAAGTATCGGCGCTTTAGGGTCTCTTAAGTCTTTGGACATTCTAGTTATTTAGATAGCTTTGAAGATGATCATGATGAGAGGGCACAGGACTTAACTTAGAGTCATTTGGGTGACAAGGGTAATTTATAGGGCTCATTAAGGGTCCAATTTTATGGAAAATGGGAAGTTTTGAAGATCTGGGGGTAAAAAGATAATTTTTCAGCCTTTGATGCTTTAATGTGAGAAGGCTTATGGAGGCTGATGAATTCTGGAGAAAATGATTTTGATAAACTAAAGTTAAAATATTTTAAAGGTGTAGGGGTAAAATGGTAATTTGTTAGCCTTTCAATGCTTTAATGTGGGAAGGCTTATAAGGTTGGCAAATTCAGAAAGAAATAGAGCTGACAAATTAAAATTTGGACCCTCATAGTCCTAGGGTGTTTTCCAGAGAAATTAGGGTTTAGCCTGACTGATCTTTAAATTGGGTTTTTGATATCGACATTGCACTCTGTGACCAAAGTAGCTCTTAAGAATGCCTAACTATCTAAAGTCCAGGGGTGTCTAGGATATGACCTTATCCCTTGTTGTAATGAACCTATCTGATTTCATTAATTAACCCAAGTCAAAATTGGGGTGTTGACAGATGCTCCCCTTTGGTATGTGTGGTGAACCCACATATAGCAAAGGAAAGAAGTACCTTAATTTTGACTTGGGTGAGACAGTACTTTTACTTCAGTATAACTCATGGATATTGGGTGAGCAATTTTAAAAATCTAGAATTGTTTTAGTTAATAAAACTAGAGGGCTTAAATTGGTTTCAACCTTTTGGGCTAATGATTTTTTGTAAACATTTTGCCTTTTTCAAATGCCTTCTTAGATAGGGAATCCATTCAACCAGCTCTTTGCAAATCTTTTTGAAATGAAACATGATTTTATCAAATCTTGAAATCGGGTATTTGCTAATTGAGAGATTCTTTATATTTTTTAAAGATAAGGTTTATCCATGAGTTATACTTAAGTTAATAGTTCTCTCTCTACCCCTAGTGGTATTACTATTAGCATATGCGCTGCATCGGGAGACATGTAAGTCACCGACATTGGGCATAACTGCTTGAAAACCTTGTGGAAAACATCGCAGAACACTGATCATGCAAAATCTGTAAATCCATGCAAACCAATATGATGATCTTAACATTTGTCTCTATTTCTAACTTTGTCATCTTTTGTATGATGTTGAATCTTCTTGGTTTCCTGATCATTAACAGAAAATTTTCTTTTATCAATAATTTTATTAATGATTATTTCTTGAAATTTGAATAAAGGATTTGTTGAGCTTTTTTGGTAAGAATCATGATTTTTATTGTTTATGTATCAATCACGAATCATGATTCATAATCTTATGAGTCAATTGTATCATTTTCCCCTATTTTGGACAAAGATTTTCAAAGAATTCTCATAAGTTTTGGTGTATATTGTAAATTGTGCACCTATCTTGGACAATAGTTATAATAAATAAGGTTTGCTAAGTTTATGGAATTGATTGTATCATTTTCCCCCATTCTAGACAAAGGTTACAAACATAATGTCTCACATAAATTATGGAGTGAATTGTTCCTTTTATCCTCATTCTAGACAAAAGTTACAAATTAAGGGACTCACAGAAAGATTTTGGGGAGCTCTCTCTAGAAAAGCTATGGGACCTTGGAGGGTCAATGCTACATACCTTTATGAATATCTCTAAGGGTTTACAACAAAATTTTATTGTGGTTTATAGACTAATGGATTGATTTGTAATGTTGTCCTCATCCGAGGTGAACAATATTACAGCTTTGTATCCTCTACCCCTATTCTGGACAAAGGTTCTAATCTCATGGACTCACGAAAAGATTTTGGAAAAGCTCTCTCTGGAAAAGCTATAAGACTTTTGAGGGTTAGTGTTATATACTATTTATAAATACCTCTGAGGGTTTACATCATAAATTAATGGACTATGGATTGATCTACAATGTTGTCTTCGTCCGAAGCAAACAACACTATAGTTTTGTATCCTTTGCCCCTATTCTAGACAAAGTTTACAAACTGGAGGACTCAATGAGAGATTTTGGATAGCTTTCTCTTAAAAGCTATAGGACCTTTAAGGGTTGGTGATATATATTATTTATGAATACCTCTGAGGGTTTGCATCATAAATTAATGGAGTATATAAACTAATAGATCAGATCTATAATGGTGTCCTCGTTTGTGAACCACACTACAATTTTTTCCTTCAATATAATCAAAGGAAATTTTATTATGACTCTTTCCTCGAAGCCAGGGTGGGATCCTGTAGGATCGATTGTTATTCCTTAGCCAAGTAATAACATCCCAATTGCAATTACAGTAAGCATATCACACAACATTTGGAAGGAATGTGACGAGCGTTTGTCTCAAATAAGCCATGTCATGGGGTTTCCTATGCTTAATTGGTCGGTCTATCAAAGCAGTAGTAGTTGATCGATAAACTCAAATGGGACATGTTGTCACGCTCTCTCTGAAAAGTTGTGGGGGTCAAGGTTGATTGTGCTAGACAATAGTTGTTTGAATCTGATATGATGTTGAAACCATGGTTCAAAGTATTGCAAGACTTAGGGATTGAATTTATAGCACCACCTGTGTTTGCATTAAGTGAATTTGTGATCATTTAGTGTGTTTTGGATTAAAAAAAAGGGTCCCAAGTAGATATATTAACATAGTTAAGGATATGTATGATGGAGCGATAGCTAGTGTTAGGACAACTAGGGGAGAGACAAGTGAGTTCGTGATCACATTAGGATTTCACCAAGGGTCAGCATTGAGTCCATACCTTTTTGATTTAGTTATGGATGAGATGACTGGTTACATATAGGAGGAAGTGCCATGGTGTATGCTATTTGTTGATGATGTTGTATTGATTGATGAGACTAGAGAAAGGGTAAATGCCAAGTTAGAACTATGGAGGGATGTTTTAGAATCAAATGGTTTTAGGGTAAGCCGAACTAAAACAAAATATATGGAATGTTAGTTTAGCCAAAATAGGAGTAGAAACGAGGGAGTAGTTAGAATTGATAACCAAGATATACCCCAGAGTGACCATTTT
>JAOXJP010223749.1:0-11655 GCA_025762735.1 Platanus orientalis | reverse complement strand
CCTAGTTATGCACATCATTAGATCACTAGTGACATATTGATCTTGATTAGCATGTTCTTATATGTCACTTATGTCTCTATGACCTACCATGCTTATTCTTATGCTTCAATACATAAAATCTGTTCTAATATGCACATTTATGCAATGGTCATTGATCTTGATCCAAAATACATGACTAGCATGTTTATTATGGATAATTCGTATCTCAAACCTATATGTTTGTCGAGATCTCTTAGTCCACCTATATTCTTCCCATTGTCAATTCGTAACAACAAATTAAGGGACTATGGGGAAAGAAAACCTCATAAGAAATATAGAATTGAAGGGAGTCCTTAGAGTACTTCAAGAAAATCAAAGAGCTTGCGGAGGACAAGATGAAGTCACTTTCCATGCTAGCACAAGGAAATGACAAATTTAGGAAGATGCTCTTTATAGGAAGAGACCATGAGGACATGAGAGGA
Source organism: Platanus orientalis (assembly GCA_025762735.1). Taxonomy (NCBI): domain Eukaryota; kingdom Viridiplantae; phylum Streptophyta; class Magnoliopsida; order Proteales; family Platanaceae; genus Platanus; species Platanus orientalis. The sequence continues at coordinate 11,194 of JAOXJP010223749.1, read as the reverse complement.
CTTGGATCCAATCTTAAATGCATTTTCTCTTCACAAAATACTAAGAATGTCTTTTTTGAAAGCTATGGGAAAGGCTATTACATAAGCCTCCCACAAGGGCAAGGGGAAAGCAACCTCTCAAGGACCATCAGAAAGGTCCTATGTGGATAAGACAAAGGATAGCATGTTCAAGGGTAAGGCTCCCTTGAGACAATGGGAGGAGTTTAGGAAATCTTAAACGTAGTCCTATGCCAAGGTAGCATGGAATAGCTCTCAAACCTATAAGGCATCTACCTCTAGAGGATCTCCAGAAAATATCCCCACTTCTAGAAATCCTAAAGGGAAAGTTAGAAGAACCCTTCAATTCTCGCATACTTAAGGAAGAACCAATTCCAACATCTTAAATCTAAAAGAACTCGATTATGTAGGAAGAAGATGACCTCAAATCTCAAAAAATACCAAGCTTTAAAGAAATTACATAATGGAAGGTCGTCATCAAGAGGAACTATTTTCAAAGCTTTGAAAATAGGAACCTTCTCAAGAAGAGGTAATTAGCCCAAAATGAAAAGATAAGAAAGTATAATTAGGAATGATGAGCTAAAGTGATTAGTTATCCAAATGGCTCTAAGAGCAAGGAAAATATCAATATGGTACCTTGATAATGAGTTCTCAAAGATATATGACCATGATAGGTCATTGCTTGTGAATCTTGAGGAAACCTAAAGTAAGACTTTCAAATTTGATGACCAAAACATTGTCAAGATCATTGACAAGAAAATCATAGAGGTCCTTGGTGTTCCTACGCTCACCAAATGTCCTTTGTGTGTAAGGCCTAAAGTACAATCTGATTAGTATAAGCTAATCATGTTAGAAAAGCAATGATATACACTCTGTGAAAGATAGGTGCGAGATTAAGGACAAAGTGAGTGATGAATTCCTTATCAAAAGGTTAAAAACGAGCAACAAGTGCTTTGTCATAGAACCCAACAAGCATGATTTGGGTGCTTATAGTGTGTCTCAAAAGGATAAGACTAATCTTGGGCATCAAAGGTTGGTCATATCAACCTTAGAGACCTATCTAGGCTAAGCAAGAAGGAAACAGTCAAAAACATGCCTAGGTTGACCCAAGTTGACAATCCTATTCCTAGGGCCTTTTTTGGGAATCACCTGTCATCAACCCTACTTTGAATGAGAATTGGTCCAAGGGGGTTTTTTCCCAAGGCTAACCGTGGCTTCCCAAGCATATGGCCTCAGCATGGTTTTTCCGAGGACATGGTGTTGGTATTGAGTACAAAATCTGCACTTATCAGCATGTAATAATGTAACACTTCTATTTTTTTACTAAGCTTTTTAATGCTTATGAATTGTCTTATATATATATATACATACTTACATTTTACTATGTTTGAAATGAACCACATTTCGACCATGCAAATCAACAGTTGAATTCAGTTGGACCTGAACTGTCCACCTTACCGATTTAAGGGCCACTTCTCAAAACTATGTTTCTACTTCTCCTAGTTGGAGAAGGAAACCAACTATTGTGGGAAGTTTCTCTTGGCTGGAAACTTGCCAAAAACCCAACATTTATGATAATTTTATTACTAAAAATATACTATAATTTGATTCTTTTTTTGTAAGTTACTGTATGCAATTGATGAAGTCAATGATAATTGAACAATTATAAATGCTGAATCGAAGTGTTTAGGAAAACAGTGTAAGACTAAATTCTACCTTGATCTAGCGGAATGAGCTCTTGGTACTTCATTAACTGGTCCCTAGGCTATGGCATCAGTATCCATTTATTAATCAATATCAATGTGCTTGTATTATTTGATGAACTCTGGTACTTGTGGTCATGGGAAGCTTCTTATTTCTTTCATGAAGTGAAGCTCCAATTTGGATGTTTCTGTCTTTTTTGACTATGGGGAGCTTAACAAGGCAACTGACTTTTGCCTCCCGACAATCACTTAATTAGTCTTGATGAATATGATAGTGGCACTACAGGAAAATGGAGCTATACCAGCTGTTTTTCTAATTGCGGTTGGAATAACCGTTCGAAAAAGTAAGTTGTAGCTGCGGTCTTATGACAGTGTGTATAGGGGAAAAAATGGGAGTTGTCCAAGCGGTTGTATTTAAAATGCTGCAAGAAATCAGTTGTTAGAAAGGCTCCGTTTGTTTGCTCGTAAAATAGCCAGAAAACAAAGTTTTCCAAGTAAATTTTTGTTTTCGTGTGTTTGTTAAGTCGTAAAACAAACCTAAGATGTAATTGTTTGCAAAAGATTCCATTTTTCTACGCCCTTGGCAAGTAACCGTTTTACTTCCAAATTTGGCGTAAGTCACTTCCACAGGAAAAGCAATCAAAAGCCTCGACAGCGAAACCGTAAAGGGAGAGAAGGTTGAACATTTCTTTCTAATCCTTGTTGTAGGAGACGGTTAGGAGGCAAACTAGGTACGTTGATTCCTTCCTCGTTTCTTCTATCTTTCTCCTCATCTGTTTCCATCTCCTTCTCCCGTCCTCAGTTGTTGATAACCCTCTTTATCCTCATAGTAGCTAAAAAGTCTCAAATCCTTAAAACCTATCACACACCTATCTTTTGATTGGTGGTTCGATCTCCTCATCAGAGCTCATCTCAACAAAATCATCCGAAGTTACTCACGCTTTGGTGACATAGGGTAAGGCCGAAAACTTCACAACTTCACCAGTCTTCAAGGCTTTGGCTCGACAAGCAAGATTACAAGACAGGGAGGTTGTTCATGGGTTCGTCGTGAAGTATGGTTTTAATTATGATATGACAATGCAAAATTTGGTTATCGACTCAAGATGTGGGCAAGTAGATATAGCGAGATGGGTGTTTGAAGGGATGTAATATACAGATGTCCTTTCTTGGAATTCTATAATCTCTGGTTATGTAACTATAATAAAGATCTTGCCCGCGAGTTGTTTGATGGGATGCCAGAGAGAAATGTGATTTCATGGACAACCATGATTTGTGGATGTGTGAAGAAGGATGGTGATATGGTTGAGGCACAAGCTATTTTTTAAAGAATGCCTGTCCGGGACTTGGCCTTGTGGAATGCAAAGGTTTGAGTTTCTGGTTATATGGATGTTGGTGATATTATGTTTGCTCTTCCTATCTTTGAGGCAATGCCAAATTGGGGTATTTGGTCTTGGAATCTGATGATTTTTGGGTTCTGTAAAGTAGAGGAACCTGAATCTGCATGAGACTTTTTTAATAGAATTCCAAAGAGAAATATCATATCATGGACCAAGATGATAGATGGTTATGTTAAAATGGGAGATGTTAAATATGCAAGTTGTTTATTTGATTAGATACCTTGAGAAGATTATTGTCTCTTGGTCCTCCATGATTGCTAGTTATGCCAAAAATGGACAGCCTCGTCAGGCTTTGGAATTGTTTGAACAGTTCAGGGAGCAGGCTATTGAGCTGGATGAGACATATATCTTGGCATTTTTGTTTGCATGCTCGTAATTACGAGTTTTAGATATAGATGAAGCAATTGGTCCTAAATATGTGGGACTGTTAGACTTGTCCAATCTACAATTGATCACTAGTTTGATAGATATGTAAGCAAAGTGTGGAAACTTTGAAAATGCATTGCAAGTGTTAGAAAATGCTTATAGAAAGGACTTGGTTTGTTATCATGGAATGGCTCAAGATGTTGTTTCTCTATTTGATGAGATGCAAAGGGAAAATATAATTCCTGGTGGAGTACTGTTTCTTGGGATTTTGAGTGCTTGTAACCATGGAGGCCTTGTCAAGGAGGACAGGAGGTGCCTTATCAATGAAGATTTTTGTATTCAACCCTCAGGGACGCACTATACTTGTATGGTTAACCCTTTTGGCCGTACACAGTGCCTTGAAAAGACACATAACCCTATAAGAATTATCCCATGGAACGAAAAGTTTTAATTTCTCACTTTTTCTCCGATAAAATATAGTTCCAAACAAACATTTGAAAACTTTTCTGGATTATTTTACGACCCTTTTTATGAGTTCAAACAAACACTTGAAAACAGGTAGAAATTAAAAGTTTGCAACACAAAGTTTTACCTCCGTTCTATTTTACCCCCATCAAAGTTTTGCTAGCAAACAAATGGAGCCAAAACGAAAAAGAAAAATCAGTAGTACAGAACAATGACATTTTGAGAAAAAAACCCTAACCTCTCTCTGCTTACTTGAACATCTCGAATGGACATTCTTGGCATCAGTGTCTCTCATCTCCAAGGAACAGGTAAGCTTCGTTCTAATGCTTCTCTCTCATTTCCTCTCTCTCTCTCTCTCAGTCTCTCTCGCATTTGATCTCCCTCCGTTGTCCCATCATCTCTATTCTTAATCTCTTTGGTCCCCGTTACCCTCATCACTTCTATCCCGTCTCTTCTCCCTTGCTATATCTTGTGTTAAATGCCCTCTTTCTCTCTCTCTTTCTAACCCTTGTCAGATGCCCTCTTCTCAACACAAGGAAGAAAAACACGGTTAGGTTACTATTCATCAGATATCCTCTTTTTTGTTCTCTCTATCTCCTCCCTTCTTTAGCTCAATAAGAAGAAAAAAAGCCTCGCGCATTCTGCATTTTCTCTCTCTCTCCTCCCATCTTCAACTCAACAAAACATAAAAAACCCATGGTTCGAAGACGAATAGCAGAACCTTTGAAGCACACAATTAGGGTTTTCGATTGTCTTTTATAGATCTTAATCTTTTCTTCGCTCTTTGTAAGTGTTATAGCCTTGCACTCTACCACACTCACAGTTAGGGTTTTTGAAGGCATGGATTCCCTAATCAATTCACAGAAAAAAGGTAATCTACCCGTCTAAGGGATATTTTGCACAGGGTTCTCTGTTCCTAGGTTTTTGTCTGAGTGGTGATCCGATGATGGTGGAATTGGTATCTCTAATCATTTTCCCTTCCTTTATTTTTGGGTTGTTCGATAGATATGGAGGTGCTTTTTACTCTCTTTTCTTCCTCTTCTTGGTTTACATATGTTCATGGAGTAAAACTTTTTTATTTTATTTTAAAGGGGGAGTAAAAAGGGATGATGTTTGATACTGTGGCTCACATATGGCCGTGCCATGAATTTTCCTTATATACATATGTTTGATGATTAATGAATTATTTGTTATATTTGAATTATATTTAAGATTCAAAATGAATCATGTGTTATTTATGTGTGCATTATGGGCTGTTTAGTTGTGTGGACCAAATAGGCTCACATGAGTTACTTAAATCCATGAGTGTGTTTAAAAGATTTGGAGAGAACTTTGAATGAAATGTTTTGTTTAAAATTTTAGTATTTCCTTCAAAAACAGAGTACAACCCAACTCCCAAAGGCTTTTGCCTTGAAAGTTTAGTCTCACATGAAAAGTGAAGAACTTCAACATCCACTTTATAAGTAAATGCAAGACCTTAAGGGATAATGGGATTGAAGAGGAGAGGGGAGATTAGATATGTTTGTTTGCATCACATTCGTACGACGCTGGCGAGCAACGCTGGGCCGGAACAGGACGGGATGGGGTGTGAATGTGGGTTACATAAATTAATTATTTTAATTGATTGGTTGTTTTATATTTAATTGATTGGTTGCTTATTTAGTCTTTACATTATATGGTAATGTATTATTGATGTGATATTAATATATTCTATAATCAAAGGGATTAATGAAGATTAATTACGCATTTAATGTTTTCCAAAAGAGCATAGTTTTTCATGGAAAGTTTGGGTGTAATCGCACATCGTCTTCTATAATAGAAGACGAAGAGAAGGAAGATAAACACATAAAATATTCCGTGCAAACCAGTCTTCTTCTCCATCTCCGATTACCATTATTTTTCTGTTTGATCTATATTAATTTTTATATATGTTACTCCATTGGCACTAGAGGTTGGTCTAAGTTATTCAAATTGTGTCTCTGTTAACCTATGCGGGGTCTGTCAGAGAGGTTAGTATTCTTGGAGATGATCGTCGACCAAACCTACAATATCTACAATAAACCGGCGAATATCACTTTAAGGACAGTGTTTTATACGTGCATAATCATCAACCAATAAGTTGTCTTTGTCTCTTTAATTTGCAGATATTAATTCGATACATATTCTGTTGGACTGCATCTATTACATACCAAGCAATCTGTGAGTTCATACATATCAGTTACTGTTGATACTCACACTTCAGAATCTCATATTTGCTACTACCATCATTTACTATTGTCAGATATTGAATTATCTCGACTACTATTTTCATAGAGGTCCCCTAATGCGTGAGAAACAAGAAAAGTGCTTTGAGTCTGTTACTTTCCAACCTAGCACGAGGGGTATTGTGAATATATCAGGTTTCGTAAAGGTGATTTATGACCCATTCTCAAATATAAAAGGTAAGGGCAAACATGGTTGGAAAAAAAGACGAAGTACTGAACACGTTCCCTCCTTACCTTTTGATAAAGAATGGATTGGAGCGGTGGCAAAGAGTCAGGTTTTGCATACCCAAAATACTGGCCTCCCTCCCAAAGCATTGGCAGTGCTTTTATTTCCATGTGAAAGACGAAAATTTCAAGGCCATCCAGATGACAGGTTGTAGTAAAAATTTTAGACTCCCAATCGGGTCAGGCAACCATGGTGGGTCCGGAGTTAAAGAAAGCTCGTGGTACATCTTTCTTGGATTCATATGTGTCAAAGTTTTTCAAGGATCTCATTATTTTGAATGACAATGTTTGGCAAAAATCTATCTCCTTGATGTCAACTATGCAGTTGAAAGAAATGGAGGGGCTGATGAAGCCATTTCCAAAAATGAAACCTATTCACTAGGACTCAGGTGACAAAATTGATTGTCGACTATGTTGCCAAAAGAAGTGGGGTGGCAGATGGGTCCCTTGGTAAAGACCAAACCCATTCATTAGGATCCCGATGGAAAAAATGGATAGGCCTATTTTCGTTCGCTTTTGAAGAACAGCATATATTTGGTGAGGATTGGTCTAACCTCTCCTCCCGAGCTTATGGGATCTGGAATCCATGGAAGTAAACCAGAGAGGATGATTCACGTTTTGTATGTCTAGGCGGAGCCGGGTATTTGTTGGTTGACCGATGTTGCAAACTACATGGTCATTGGGTATCAAGACTACCCATGTATGCTATATCCGTATTACACTAGTGATGGACCCCGTGCTTGCACGGGTACCTGATCTGTGGAAGAAACGTGGAGATGTACTTGACCAGTGGAAGAGAAGTAGTTAGGTTGAGAGAATGTAGGGTTTAAATGAAGAGAAAATGAAGAAAAATTAGGAAGAAGTTGAGAGAGATTTTAGGAATTGATATAGAAGAAAAGAGAGAAGAAAACGTGGGGGTGGGGTTGTGCAATGGCGTGTGCGCTATGGATACACAGTGGGTTAGATCTTGAAATCTAATTGGCCCAATATGATTCTACATATAAATGACCAGACCTGTTTGTTTTGGTATGGAAAGACAAGACCTGTTAAACCCATCCCTGGTTAGGACTTTATCATCTTTCAACCTGGACCAGTTTGAGACATATGTAATAAGTTCATTCGAAGAAGAACATGGAGTAGGATTAACGTAGGCCCTTTTTTTTGGTGTGGGGGGCTGGGGTTTAAAATTATTTGTTTTGTTGGTACCGAACACTAAGAAACCCCAATAGGCCTGGCCTAGGTATCGTAGATAGCAACGGGCAAAATGTGAACCCAACAAACTCGCCCGACAAATCAGGCTGGGCAAGGATTTTTCTTAGGGCTCTGAAAGGGCCAATATACTTAGATAGGCTTCTGGGCTGGCCCATGGCTGAATGATCTTGAGCTTTTTTACTATGGTTTAATTCTTGTGTTCTTTTGGTCCTTTAGGACCAGCGCAGTTTAGTAACTTATATATTTTTTATACTTTATTTATCTGTAAATACGTTAATGTAAGTATCAACAAGGAAATATCATGTCCCGTACGAATTTATAAATCATTAACAAACATGTGTTGTTTGGGGGGGAGTGTTCAGTTGAAAAAGTAGGCGGTCAATACAAGGCATCAAATTCAAAAACACCTCTTGTGTCGATCAATGACACGCTTTTAGAGGTCTGTCTCAAAACAGACAATCATTCTCCTCCACCAAAATAATGTGAGTAATCTTTTGTTCTAGCAAGACAACTTGTTAGTCTAATCAAAGCCCAGGCTCACTAAGACATTGTACCAGTGGGCCGGGCTGGTTAGGCTTCTATTTTAAGGGAGCTTCTGTTCCCAAATTTATTTGTTTGCCCGTAATCCCATACCAGTTTTGAATTTGGTACTTTTTCATGTACCTACTTTTTCATTTGACTACTATTTTTTTGGTTTTAACCCTACACATCCCTCTTTTTGGAGTACATTCTTTATCATTCGAATGCTTATTTTTACTCTTTTAACCCTATACAACCCAGGCTTTGTGTTCAAATAAAAAAGTAGGTGCCCACAATGAACACCAAATTCAGAAATACATCACACTATTCACTCTATGATGCTTGCTCACGCTATACAGTGGTCACACCGCTTTTGGTCGCAGATAATTTGCTTCCAATTGTAGCACATTGTAGGTATGGCGAATCAAACAAATATGGCTTCGCATGGCCACACGAGCCAACTGCATGAAGCATGGGCTCACCATGATGCCATACTTTTTACCGTGAATTGGTGTGAAAAGTGTTCATGCCAATACAAGATGGGAAAGGGAAATGACCTTATGTGACCAATGTGTGATGTGCATCACATACTGACATGTGATGTAATTTGAATTTATACCTCGTTTTGGGGTTTTTTTATTATTAATTTAAGTGCCATTTTTTATGCTTTTAACCCTATAGACACCACGTGTTAGCTTGTAGTGTGTCACACAATGGTTACAGAAGATTCCCTCCCCCCCACCCCAAAAAAAAAAAAAATGTTAAATGGTTTGAAATATGAAGGATCAAGATCAGCTTCCCAGTCTATGTTAATTTCGCTCTGAATAAGACCCAAACTAAACCCAAGCCATTGGACCTAAAACTAGCCCAGTTAAGGGCCCAAGCAAGCCTGAGCTTAGTCCAAGCCAAACGGTGGTCTATTTCTAAATTTCTCTATTTTTTTATTTATTTAGTTAATAATTAAATGGACGGAACTAATTGGGACTTACATTTAAGTATATGATTTTGTGATGGGGTGAGCTAGTCCCCTGGTCCTAGAAGGGTCATGCCCCAAACCTATCCTCAAGTCATCTTGGGCCAATGCCAAGATTTTTCTCAAACTCCCTCATTTTTTTAACTATTTCATTGCTCTTCTTGATTCTGGAGCAGATATAAATTGTATCCATGAAGGATTAATACCAACTAAATTTTGTGAATTTGTAAATTCTTCAATTTCTACATCCATTGGTAAATCACATACTATAAATTAGAAATTAACCAATGCTCATATTTGTAAAAACAAAACTTGTTTCCCTGTTTCTTTTGTTATTGTTAAAGATTTACAATAAGAAATGATACTAGGTACTCCCTTCCTATTCCAAATCTAGCCTTTCAACATCAACACAAATGGACTAAAAGATATTAATTAAAATATTATATTCAAATTTATTCAGCCTCCTAAAACTGGAATAATACAACAAATAAAAACCATCTACAAGCCAAAGAAGCACAAATAAATTATGTCAAACAAGATACTTATACTCTAAAAATAATCAAAAATTAGAAACCCCTTATTTCAAAAAACAACTTCAAGAATTCCTAAATAATTTAATAAAGTTAATCGGGCTATGCATGTCTTATTTTTCTCAAAAATCCTTCACATGGTTTATGAGATGGGATTATTCACTAGATCTCTTTGATAATCAATCTCCAATCTCAGCTATTTGTATGTGCCAAAATCCTGATTTGAGGTCGAATTTTGAAAAAATAAATGCATCAGCTAATCAGGCTATTAAATCTTGTTTATTAGGTAAAGGGTATTTTATAGATTTTAAAACTTTATTTAAAGGGGTATAATTTATTACTTTAACAATAACAAAAGAGACAGGGAAACCTTTTTTTGTTTTTACAAATATGAGCATTGGTTAATTTGTAATTTATAGTATGTGATCTACCAGTGACTATAAAAATTGAAGAATTTGCATATTTGCAAATTTTAGTGGGTATTAATCCTTTACGGATACAATTTATATCTGCTCCAAAATCAAGAAGAGCAATGAAATGATTAGAAAAATGAGAGAGTCTGAAAAAAAATCTTGGTATACCATTTTTGAAATTTGTATTAAGTGATTTCGCCTAAGAATTGTTTTATTTCTTTGTTTGTTTCTGCAGCATTTTTATTGGATGGTCTAGTTGAAGAACTAGCTTGTAAATTGCTATATTGAGTTTTTAAAATTTAAAATTCAGTTATTAATTGATTAATTTGATGTTGTAGTGAGTTAAGGGTAACAGGTGTTGGTGTAGTATTCATTATTTTACAAACATCTTGTATTGTAAATGGTCCAGAGAATTCTAACATATTTTGAAATTGTGGTTCAGGATTTTGATTTTCTAGAGTTTGTTAATGTGTTAGAAATTCTTTTTAATATTTGTTTTTTAAATTGACGTCATCTATGTTATCTATTATTTCTAAAAATAATTTTTTTTGGCCTATTAGTGCATTGATGGTTGGAGAATCTGATTCCTCTATAGAATAATTTGGCAAATGTCAAGGACATAGGCAATCATCATTTGAAGAGTCAGTTTTTTCATTTTGATTAAGTTCTTCTATAATAAGTTCATGTATTTTTTTCTTAAATGTTTTTAGGTGATATTTATTTGCAAAATGACCATGTTTTCCACATTTGTATCATTTATTGTTTTTACCAGTAGCTGATTTCTTTGGAAAATATGTATTAGAGAATCTAAGTTTTCATTTTGATAATATTTAGAAAAAGTTTTATTTGATTTGAATTGATTTTTATGATAGGTTAAACGAGTTTATATAAGGGTGAATGAAAAGACACCCCAATTCTGAAGGGTGAACCCATCCTTTCACTTTAAAAGACAAGGGCAAAGATGTAAAATCACTTGAAGATTTAAATCAAATGCCTTAAATGTGCTTGGTTTGTGAATCGAAACAAATGTTGAATTTTGAAAAGAGAGCGACTATTGGCACCCCTAAAATTGATTACCACACCCCCATTTTAAGACTTTTCAAAATTCCATCTCATACCCCTCCATGAAA
>JAOXJP010223738.1:0-11655 GCA_025762735.1 Platanus orientalis | reverse complement strand
TTTAATTGTAGAACTCTGTCACATGTCAGAAACAACCATAAAATTTTCTGACACATCAGAGGGGCATTTTGATCATTTTTGGATTTTCTATCCAAAAATACATTTTTTAGGTCTTTTCTCAGATTTTCTTATCCTCTTTTGCTCTAAATCCTCCTTATCTTCTTTCTATGATTTTATTTTCTGATTTTAAATTTTGTGGTTACTAGTTTTTTCTAAACTCTATTCTTGATTTCTTTGCTTCCGCGTCCTTTATTTAAATTTTTTGAGACTTCGGAAAATTATTCTACATCAATTTTTGGTATCTTCTCCTTTGTACTACATCAATTTTGGTATCAGAGCTTATATCCTACATCATGTGGTTTCAGTAGAGTTCTTATTTTATTTTTATGTTACTTGACGTCTGTTGTTGGAGAGAGATACATGTTTGGGAGGGTATTTCAGTCTTTAGTAGTTGTTTAGGGGTATTTTCGTTATTATTTGTAGTTAAGGGATATTTTTGTCATGAGAATAGTAAAGAGGGGGTGTTTTTGTCCATCTTCTATTTTTTGTATACAACCCTGGCCGTGGAACTCTATTTATAGAGCCCACGACTAGCCATTATGGTCATGCAATGAAACTTGAACTTTGTCTCACGACTTCATTTCTTCTTCCTCGGATTCGCATGATGGAGACCCAAAACCCTGAAATAAGACTAAGCCCCCACCTAGTTTAACACTGATGGTGGTCACTCCCTCCCCTTGGGTTAAAAATCACCATCTTCTTCCTCTTTTGATTTGTTGGTTTACTAATTTTATTGTTGTTGAAATCTGATTATTTACATGAGATTGAACACAAAATCACCATCTTCAAGTTTTTGATCAAAATTTCACTCCCAAGGCATCCATAAGGGCTAGGTGACTCACTCTAGACATATCTCACACTTCAGTTTGCTGATTTGAAGAAACTCTAAGAGATTTATGCTACCCCAGCCATGAAACAGGTTGAAAACCACCTCGGAGGAGCTCAACTACCACCTCTTCATCCCAAAAGCTTTGTTGATTTTGAGTTCTCTAAGGTAACCAGCACCCTTGGGGGATCCTAGGTGGTGGGTTCCACCTCCGAAATCCTTTTGATCTAAAACCCCACGGCTGGGTTTGTAGGGGCTGGCGGCACTGCCTTCTAAGAGGTTATTTTTTGTGAAAATTTTGAAAACTCCAAAATCCATCTTTATGACCATGGACATTAATTACAATCATTCTTCAGAGCATCAAGGAGACATTCTATATCAAAATCAGATATTGATTCCTCTCATTTGGCCCCACCCTCAAATTTCTTGTCATGTGGACTTTTGGCATGTTGTGTCAAATGGCCTAGATCTGAGTTTACAATTTCCTGACCTAAACAAATCACTTATAACATATTGTGATTGCCTAAATATATTATTAAATCAATCTTTAGGCATCTCAGACTCTTCCTGAAATTGTTTAGCATATTTCCTTTAATTTTAACCTAATTTAGGCACTTTTTGAGCTTTGTCTAAATTTTCCCTATTACTAAATTTTTGTATCTTACAAATAATCCAAGCAAATTAATTAGGTCCTTAATTGTTATTAATTTTGTAAGTCCTAATTCCTTTATTGCATGTTGAACTTAATGTAAGAACTTTCTAAATTAGCATGTGGACTTGCAAGTAGGAATCTTGTTAATTTTTCTTCATTATTTTAACAATTTTATCCCTATCTCCTGTGCACACACTCACTATCCTACATACATGCTGCATCAATGCCTTTAAATAGGCTTACAAGCTTTGAAAAATATAAAATATAAAATTAATAAATTTCCTATCACCTAAACTTGCACAATAAGACTTACTAAAATTAAAACTTACTAAAATACTCCCAACTTGTGGCACAAATCTTACCACACTTAAGACTCTCTAAAACTTGGACTTTCTAACAAAAGCTAACTTGCTAAAATTTTAAAACTTCTAAAAAAACACTATTCCCGTAACTTTTGATAACTCTTTAGTAATTTGGTCATAACTTTTTCAAGTCACCTCAGATTTGCACAATCTTGATATTGCTATAAAGGTAACTGAATAACCTCTCTAATGACACCAAAATCAATCTAAAACATCAAGTTTTGACTTTAAAAAATTGGGTTAAAAGTGAGTAACAAGATTACAACTTAAAAATAAACAAAAAAAAACTAAACTAACCATAACACTATTGGCCTTATTACAAACTTATCCCCCCTTACAAAATTTAAATTGACCCCACATAACATATAAATTTAAATTTAGCCCTTTTATGTGAGTGTACATACATAAGTCGTATAATGTTTTCTACATCAAAACCCTTACAGTTAACCACAGGTTATAGACATGAGTATTACTTCCTATGACAGTGAAGAATCTATACGTAAGTTAATACAACAAAGCAATTTATAGCTATATACAACAATTATGTGCAACTTTACGTGTTGCAATGTTGGTTCCTCACATAGTCGAAGGAGGTGGGTTGTGTCAAATTGGCAGCCAGGTAAAGATTATGCTACATTCTTTCAAAAAAATCCTAATTTGTTGTTCTGAAACAAAGATAACACAATCATCATGATGTACAATAGTGGTTCAAAGACAATAGGGAAAATTTAGAAAAAAGAATCAAGAATTAAACAAGAGATATTAGAAGAATGAGAGAAAGATAAGATAGGAAGAATGGAAGAAAGAACCCAATAGAAGATATAGAGTTACGAGAATTAGAGAAAAGATGGGGAAAAGGTTTAGAAGGGTAAAACTGTACTTTAATGGATAGTCACAAATTACCAAAAAACCCCTATTAACGCGTTAGAAAATTCTGAAATTTTTATGGTAAATTTTAAAAGCCGTTCTATAGTCCAAATTTCAATATTTTTGGATCAAAATTGAATGAAATATTCAATTTCAAAGTTTGTTGTTTTGGGGTTCCAAGAACCAAATCAAGATTGGTTCTTGATAGATTCTTAATGTTTTCTTAAAAGAAGTTGATAGGAAATTGGGTTTTTAACAGAGTAATGGCTTAAACAATTTAAGATCAGGGTTTAAGATGCAAAGATGAAAAATCTTGAAGGTTTCTTGGTAGGGAAATAGCAAAAGGTAGGTATATGTTGTCTGCAAATTTTTAGATTCAAGAAAATCAAGAAAACTTGATTATTGATGAATCTTTAATCGGAAACCGATAATAGTACAAAAAATTAATGAAAACAACAAGAAAATAATAAGGTTTAAGAAAGCAAAAAAGAGAGGGAAAAAGATAGAGATGAATTGTAGAGAAAGTGAAAGTTTACCTCTACCTGTATGAGGAGAGATAAGAGAGGGGAGAGAAGGGAAGCCATAGCTACTACCCTTGGAGATCCACACGTTAGACTTTAACTGAATTACAACCTAAAGATCCATTTATTTATAAACTTAAACCACTAAGACTCCAAATCTAACTAGGACTCCTAATTAAAATTCCCTATTTGCAATTAGACTCTTGGCTATAAGCCTTATTACATTAACCCTTAATATTTCCCTAAAATTTTAAAATATTCCTTTTCAAGACCTTTAAGGTCTAGATTACCAATTAAAATTAAAGAAATAAATTAAAAAAGTCGAAGAAAACCCCAAAAATAAAGCCAAAAACAACCCTAAAGTTTCTAGAAAACCCTAAAATAAAATGGTCTTCAATAAAATAACCCCAAAATAAATCGAAAACATCTTTATATCCCTAAAACATATTGGAAGCATCCCTAAAAGTCTTGAATTAAAGGAATCTTCATAGATCTTAAATCGGACTCTCTTGTCGAGCGGCATGTACAACAATCTCTCAACATTGACTGCATCATTCTCCCGAGGTGGAGAAAAATTTGCCATCGAATTTTGTTGCATCCACATCCCATCATAACTACTTGTAGATGAACTCCCTGGACTCCACAACAATGGTGATGCATGTGGAGGAGGGGGCTAAAATGGAGGATTGTTAGCACGAGCTTGGCTTCTTTGACATATTCCTTGTCTGATGCATCTTCCAAATTTCAGGCTTCGTATGAACTTGTACAGATGCTAGAACAATCTTTGGCTTTTCAACTTCAACCTTCTGAGCTAGAATTGGCTTCTTGACTTCTGATTTCCGAACTGGAATTGGAGAGGAAATAGGAAACGAAGCTGGTTTTTGTGCTACTCGGAGTCTTTGACCCTTTTCCTTCTGCCTCACGCTTAACCATGTCAACAAGAATCCTTCCTACCTCATTATGTATTGTAGTGTATTAAAATTATCATTCATGATTTCATGAAGTCTTGACTTGAAGGATTTTTTTTTTGATGTTGAAGATTGCAAAACCACGTGTCATGATACCAATATTTCCTAGCACAATAAAGATTCTTAATAAGATCAAATCTAAGGACATCTTCAGAAACATATTTCACACATATCTCATATTCTTCCAAAGTTTTGAAACATCATACCCAGAATAATGCACCATGATTTTGAAGCCCAAAATAATTTTTTGGGCTTGCTTGAAAAAATTAGGCTATAAAAACGCTTTTTAGAAAATCCCAAAAGAATTTAGGGTTACCCTAAAATTAATGGAAACTACCCCAAATAATCTAAGAATGGTTATTGGACCAAAAAGAACTTTAACCACAATTCTAGAATAATTTCGGGTTTTGGAGCCTTTTTTTAAAAACCCCAAAATTTTAGGATATCCAAAACATTGATGATATTTACAAAATTCGAGATGATAAGGATTTTAGGGATTCCCTAATTTCCACGCTTAGGCTCTGATACCAAATTTGATGTAGAATAGTGGTTCAAAGACAATAAGGAAAATTTAGATAAAAAAACCAAGAGATATTAGAAAAATTAGAGGAAGATAAGATGGGAAGAATGGAACAAAGAACCCAATAGATAGAATAGAGTCAAGAGAACTAGAGAAAAAATGGGAAAAGGTTTAAAAGGGTAAATCTGTAAAAAAAAATTTAAGACCCGCAAAATTACCAAAACACCCTTCTTGACGTATTAGAAAATTCTAAAATTTTTACATTAAATTCTGACGTGCTTGAAGGATTATGGTCCAAATTTAAGGATTTTTGAATCAAAATGGAATAAAATATTCAATTTCAAAGTTTGTTGTTTTGGGATTCCAAGAACCAAATCAAGATTGGTTCTTAATAGGTTCTTAGTGTTTTCTTGAAAGAAAGATGAGAAATTGGGTTATTAATGGAGTAATGGCTTAAACAATATAAGATTAGGGTTTAGGATGTAAAAATGAAGAATCTTGAAGGTTTCTTGGTAGGGAATTAGAAGAGAAAGTAGGTATATGTTGTCTACAAATTTTTAGATTCAACAAAATCAAGAAAACTTGATTCTTTTTTTTTCTTTTTGTAGAGATAAAGAGCCGATTTATTGAAAAGAGAAAGCCAAAGCTTGATTCTTGATGAATCTTTAATAGAAACCAATAACAATGTAAAAAATTAATGAAAACAATAAGAAAATAATAAAGTTCAAGCAAGAAAGAAAGAAAGAGAGAGAGAAAGAGAAAGAATTGGAGAGAAATAAAGTGAAAGGTTTACCTCTACACATGTGAGGAGAGAGAAGGGGAGCCACAGCTACCACCCTTGGAGATCCACACGTTGGACTCTAACTTAACAAAATCTTTATTTCATTCTCAAAACTGAATTACAACCTAAAGATCCATCAATTTATAAAGTTAAACCACTTAGAATCCTAATCTAACTAGGACTCCTAATTAAAATTCCATATTTGCAATTACACCCTTGACTATTAAAACCTTTTTACATGAACCCTTAAATACCTTAATATTTCCCTAAAATTTTAAAATATTCATTTCCAAGGCATTTAGGGCCTGGATTACCCATTAAAACTGAAGAAATAAACTAAGAAAGTTAAAGAAAACCTTAAAATCAACCAAGTAACAACCCTAAAGTTTTTGGAAACACCACTAAAATAAAATGAATTTAAATAAAATAACCTTAAAATAAACCAGAAACATCTTAATGTCCCTAAAATTTGTTGGAAGCATCCTGAAAATCTTAAACGGAAGGAATCTTCACAGATCTTGAATTAGGCTCTCTTATGGGGCGGCATGTACAACAATCTCTTGGCATTGGCTGCATCAAATCACCTTTTCATTCATCACAAGGATTATAAGAACTTTTTTTTTTTTTTTAAATGTCTTCTCATGATTTTTTGGTTTTTCTAAAAGACATTAATAAATTTGCAAGAAGAAGGGCCAATAAGAGATTTTCTATGTAGGACTTGGAAGACCTTTGTAACATCCTGTAGAGATCAAGATTCAAAAGCAAAATGGGCATTAGTCTTGAAGGAGTTTTGTTCTATCAAGATTGGTGATTTTCAAAGCAATTTGGACTTCATCATGAAAATGGCTACAATGAAAAACTCCAAATCTTGTGTAAACAAAAGGGTATAGATAAAATTCAACTTTGACGATGGTGCCCTTGGCTCTACAGGAATGTCCAACATACCAAGGTTTTTAAATGAAAACAAGAAAATTCTTAAATCTTCCTGTGCTAGTATATAAAGCAAATTCTAGTCGGACAAAAGTGAAACTTGATGATGATATTGTAAAGAAGTTGATGTATGTACCAATCCACAAAAGGACCAAGTACAAATTATGTATGTAATATGAGTTATTTTGTGTCTTTTATGGGGTGGGATATTGAAGAGGACATCACGGCCGAGAGTGATTTTTCATTATGTTGGGGTTTATTGCAGTGGGTTTTATATATTTTACATGTGTTGATGTCTCTTGTAAAAGAGGGGAACACAGGTTTTTGAGGGTATTTTAGTCTATGTTTAGTTAATTGGGGTGTTTTTTCATTTATTTTAGTAGGGGGTTGATTTGTATTGAAAGCATAAGGATATTTCAGTCCTAGTATGGACTATTCTTTGTAACCTAGTCGTGGGATCTCTTTATAAAAGCCACACAACCAGATTTAAAGCTTATGAAATTTTGGAATAAAAAAAAGTTAACGTGATTTATTCTTCCTCTTGTTTGCAGGTCGAAGACCTTCAAAACCCTAGAATGGGACTACGCCTCCACCTAGTTTAACGCTAGCAGTGGAGGTTACTCCCTCCTTTTGGGTTAAAGGTCTTCTTCCTACTTCTTCTTTATATTTTTTTCGAGTTTTGACAGGTTTATTCACTGCTGAAATTAAAGCTCCGGCATGAGAATTATCATCATTGATTATCCATAGGAGTTTTTGTTGAATCAACACATTGAGGTTGTCTACAAGTACTGCATGACCATACGTGAAGGAAGAGACTGGCCATAAGTTCATTAATGAGAACTCCATGGCAAGAGTTACCCCTACCAGGCGTGAAACATGGGATTTTGGAGCAATTTTAGGAGATCACTTAGGAACTCCTTTAGATCAGAACCTTGTGAGATTTGTCCTCCCTAGGAATTAAGAAACCTCTAGGTGACACTCTTTAGAGGATCAACTTGCAGCTAGAGCTACTTCAACTTCCAGTCTCACCTTCGTTATTCCCCCCAGGCGTGAGACAACTTATTGAACAGATTTTAGGATTCACTCTCCTAACATCACATATTGGAAGCTTTGATTGTTTTAGTTTTTCCAGAGGGTATTATACTCGTGTACGATCCTATCACAACCAGTTCCCAACTCAAAATTTCTGTTTTGTACGAGTTCTTGCTGATATATACTTTCCCAAGTGTGAACTGCTACAGCTGGAGTAGTTTCACGAGATCAGCTCCTAATCTTTCCACAAAAGGGCTTGATAAAGTTTGACTTTTCCAGGGTGGAATAGACCCTTGGGTGATCTTATAAGGTGGGTCCCACTTCAGAAAAATATCAAAATGAAAAAACCCACGGCAAGGTTTTCCAAGGCTAGCGGCAACTTCGGTACATGGAGCTGATTTTGGGACTTTTTCGAAACTTCAATTCGATGCCTACTTTGATCTTGAAATTTGATCACAATCACTCTTAAATACATCAAAGAGGTGTTCTACATCCAAATCAGGTACTGATTTCACACTTTTGACTTTTTTCTCAAATTCCCTAAAGTAAGTGATTTTGTGGATTTTGTCGCATATGGTTTGGAGTTGAATTTTCAATTTCCAATCACCCTAATCCTATTTTCTAAGCCTAACCACATTTTAAACAAATCTTTAGATCTTTTCTAGTTAGTCCCTAAGTTTATTGGATTGTTTTCCTTTATTATGGCCTAATTTGGGCACCTTTCCCAAGAAAATTTCAAATATAATATTTTTTGAACATAGTCCTAATTTTTCATTCCCTAATTTGGGATTATTGTTCAGGCATATTATTTAGGTCTTTAAATATTTATTATTTTCTAAACCCTAATTCTTCTAATGCATACTAAATACAACTCATGAATTACTTGAATTTGGGTTTAAATTGTGTAAGTAGGAATCTTATTTATTTCTCTTTATTACTTAAGTAATTTTATTCCTATCTCCTGTGCACACACTCACCATCTTATATGCATGCAGGATGAAGAGGCATAGAGAAGCATAGTTTCATCCAAAAATTCCAAGGTATCCATAGTTTTCATAGGCGACAACATATATCATGAGGGTATCAGTTTCCAACAACCATCATAGATGGGTATTATGTATATATCTTGAAGTTTCATTAAAAAATTCCATGTTTCCTTAAAGTTTCTATGGTTTCCGTGATTTTTCACTGGTTTTCGATATGAAACCACCAAAACCTCAATACGTTTCCATATCCTAGGTGACTGAAACCAAATCTTTGCTCCTTGGTCTTACAAAACTTCAAACATAGCCCTTGGTTAGTCATTCTAAGGTTCTAAACCCTAGAGGTGCCCTTTCAAGCCTTACAAATCCCTTGTTGAACGAAGATTCTTATTTAGAAAAATAAAAAAGTATGTCCCCTAGTATTTCAGCGTTTTACTTTGGATTTAGATTATGTGTTGCCGTCATGGTATTTATAGAAAACAAAAAAAAAAAGTTTTCCATGTTTGTTGGTCCTTTACCTAATGCTCGTTGGTAACTCCCTAGTAGATGAGCTAGCCAAACAAAGAGTCTCCACAGATTCTATGTATATTGGTCCTTTGGCTACAATGTGATAGCTTTTCATAGTGTTCCCAGTATTTTCTTTTTTTAGGTCCTTGTCAAAACTTTGCTTCCCTGCCCTATTGTATATCATGTTTCCATAAAAATTAAAATAGTAAAAATAAATAAATAAATCGATTCAATGGTTTTGTAGTGCATAGTTTAGAAGACACTCGTACTTGAGTCTCACAAAGCTCAACCTTCTTTTAAACCTTATATGATATTATTACCATGGCTAACCCGACATAGCCACACTCAACCAAACCTAACCAACCCAACCTGAATTATGCTTAAGTTAAAGAATGAGAATATCAAGATGAGCTCACATTGGGTCAGCTAAAGTTAAAGGAAAGGTTGCATTGGGTGTAGGTCAACTCTCAACCGGACCAAATTGCATCCGTAAATATTACACATCATCTTCAAATGCCTAGTTGATACCATCTTCAGTGTTGACCCTAAGGTTAACTCTAGGGAAAAGAAGGGGTTATTATTTAAAATCCTTTGGTGCAACGGTGGTGACTCGGGCTGCCATCATGAAAACACGGGTTCAAGTCTCATGAGCAGCCACTTTGTGCAAAAAAGCCAAAGGTTAGGTCTGTCTCCAGTCCAACCCTCCCAACACCCCCTAGTTACAGGACCAGCACTGGGTAATGACCTTTTGACCTTTAAAATATAAATCTAGGGTGGTCAGAAATGTATTAGAGTGGGATGTTAACATAGTTTTGAAAACCAGTCCAAACCAATAGTCGAAGCCGTTTAACCTGAACCAGACATTTTTCCAATTCTTTATAGCCTCTATGTTGGACTATACCACTGGCCTTTTTTTTCAAACTGACCAATTTTCTATGAACAGCCCAGTTTTTTTATAAACCAACAGGTTTTTAAAAAACGTGTTTGAACATAGTTTTAAAGATCCTAGGTGTATAAAGGCCCCATAAACACTCTTCCCCTCTTCCATTTTCCTTTCCTCAAACACCCTAAATATTAAAAAACCTAGTCTTTAGACTAGACATGCCACTACCATTAGCAACACCTTGTCAAAATATGGTAAGAGATGTAATTAGTCTTAACAAATATGAATAGATAAAGGTCATTACCCAGTGCCAATCCTGTAATTACATGGTGCTGAAAAGGGTGGATAGGATACAGACCTAACCTTTGGCCTTTTGCACAAAGTGGCTGCTCACCAAACTCAAACCCGTGTTTTTTCATGCTAACAGCCCAAGCCGCTACAACTGCACCAAAGCAATTATAATCAACAATAAATATGAATAAATAATTGGCAAAATTACAATTATAGGATATGATACTTGGTCTTTGGAATGCTTATTTACGATCCCAAGCATCCCTTCAAAGGTCTCTTTCTTCCTTTGGAATGCTTATTTGGATAAAATTTTCACCCTTAACCATCTTCAAAGTAGAGATTGGAGTTTGACGAATAGATGTGCTCTATGTATGATGGTAGAGGAGTCTATCAATCATCTTTTTGTTCATTGTCTGGTGGCTTTTAGGGTATGGGGTTTCTTCCTCTCTCATCTTCGGATCTCTTAGTCCTTTGATCATCTCCAAGACCTGATTTGTGGGCTGGTGGACGAATGATCAAGATGGTTTTCCCATTGTCATCTAGCGGGCTCTTTCAAGTGCCATTTGTTGGGGCCTTTGGAAGGAAAGGAATGCCAAGATTTTTTAGGGGAGGTTTAGAGGAGACATGGATCTTGTGAACTTTATTTATAAGCTCCTTTTTAACTGGGTTTCCATTAGGGTGGATTTTAGTTAGATTGAGTGGTATGCTTTTCAGTGAAAGGATTTGCATCTTTGAGTGGTTGATTTCCCTTTCTTCATTTTCCTATTTCGCACTTTTTCAATGTTCTATGTTTTCCTCTTTTTCCATGAAAAAAGTTTTCACTATTATCTCTCAAAAAAAATAAAAATAAAAAAACTTGGTTTTTGAACAATATGGACAAAGGTTGGTATTACCATATTAGAACTCCTAATCAATAAGAGAAGTGAATGATTCTACAAAGATGCAGATGCAGGAGCATACCATGTTAAAAAGAAGTTGGAAGACCATGGAATGTCTAGTAGTAGAGCCTTTTTTTTGTTGTTATCTTTTTATTTTAAAAGCTTTAATTAGTGGTTTTACATGTAATAAGGTCATTAGAGCCAAATTAGAAGGTTGGTAGCAAGTTGGGATTAAATTATGAATGTTTTAGGAAATTTCAGAATTTTTTAGATTTTTTTGGATTTTTTTAGGCTAATCATGTTTTTGATGTTTAGTCTACTGTTTCAAAGGCCAAAACTTGCCCTTTTGGCTTGATTTTGGTGTCATTAGATAGGTTATTCAATTACCTTTCTAACGAGACCACGATTGTGCAAATCAGACGTGATTTGGGAAAGTTGACCAAATTACTAAGGGGTGTCAGAAAAAATGGGAATAGTATTTTTTAGAAAGTCTTAAGTTTTAGTAGTTTAGACTTTAGAAAATTTTATGTTTTGGAAAGTCTAAGAATTAGGAAAACTTGTACAACAAGTTATTAATGTTTTTAGCAAGTTTAA
>JAOXJP010223727.1:0-11655 GCA_025762735.1 Platanus orientalis | reverse complement strand
ACCAATTTAAAAAACCAAAAACCTTTAAAAAAAAAAAAAAAAAAAAAAGGAACCAAAAGGCAAAAGCAAAACAAAAAAGTAACCCAGAAACAAGGATCAGTTAACCAGGATTTTGTTTCTTGTACAAAGTGGAGTGAGTGGATGAAAGTGTCAAGGGAACAAGGAGGGAAGAGTAACTAATGTTGCTCAAACATCCTTTTGGGTCAAACCGCAACAGCTTGGCTATTGGCTGCCTCAGGTGGAGAGGGCCTCGTAGGTTGAGAACTAGGAGCACCAAATCCTAGCTAGTGTGGGAGACAGCAAAGGACTAAAACCACTATCGGTTTTAGAAAAAAGCAGGGAAATAATAAAACGCAAACAAAAAAAAAAACAAGAATAAAAAACCGCTAATGGCAGTGCCAAAGGTGGTGACAATGTAGATACACGGATCTAAACAATGTTCTATTGTCTAGAGAACGGTTAAAAACCTTTGTTGTCCCTGTTTTCATGAAGAACCCTAATAGACCAATGGAAATGTTAAGAGATGGGATGATCCCAAATGTGAGGTTGATCTTATCACAATAAATCTAATAGAACTCTCAAGAACAAGGTGAACGTTAGGTGGAGATGACTATGAGAAGACGATCTTCACACAGGTAATTATTTACAAATTTTTTCTAGCAAGCTGAATTGAGCCCGAGTCGAGCTTACTTTTACGAGCCCGATCTGACCCTAAGCTTGACACCTCAGGCTGAGCCTGAGCTTTGTTTTCATGTGAGGAGCCCGAGTTGAGCTAGGCAAAGCTTGGCTCGTTGCCATCCCTACTTAAATACCATTAAACACAATTAAACAATTGTGGACTAATAGTTGGAAACCAACACCCTTGAGACATGCTATTACACATATTTAGAAGTTTATGTGTTAGATATTGGTAAAAACACTACACAATAAAGCCATAAATGAATTAAGAAATGATAAATAAACATCTATGACACAAATTCATAACCCAACAATGATTTTATATATAAAAGAAAGAACATATTTGGGCCAATGGTTGTAGTACAACTACAAACAAACTTACGAAAGTATAAGATAAAAAGTAATATATAGTTCAAGTCTCAACTCTCAAGTTCCATTCCAAGCCCTAACCCCACATCAAAAGATTCAATGCCACAAAATTCCTAAGTGGCTTAAAATCAGTACTTCTATCCTTTTTCCTTTCACAGTGTTGATAATGCATTTACTGGCAGAGTTGATCTCTAAGTAGTAACAGTATTGTTGTCATGACATAGTGCGATACCATGCCTGATACTCACAAATGTACCTTACATATACATAATCCTCTACATTCAGTAATATCCCATATCGTGGAAACCCCAACATAAAATAAACTTGATGTTAAGGGGAGGGGGAGGATAATGGTAAGGCTGACGTTGAGGATAAACTTGTCATTTGGCTTGTGGCCCCAACCTTTCTCATGTGATGATGAGGACAATGAGGATCGGAATCCCACTTCGGACTATTGAGGCTGATATGAGTCATAACTTAGGCTTAGGCCAAAGAAATCAACCCAAGATTTTTGGTTCTGTGAGTGTGAGTGCTAGAAGTAGAACCACCATGATGAGACTACTAAGGAGGAATGTAATATCCATTACTGGTCCTAAGATGTAGTACCTTGTCGAGTCGCACTCGCACCGACACTATCACCATTAATGCTCATGCCATCAAATGACCCTACTAAACTCTCTATAGTGTCAACACCATGATGTGAAGAACTTCTCCCATTCTCCTGATATTTCATCTTAAACCACCTCATTTATAATTAGGTTGTTGTGGTTGTAGACTTAGAAAACGTGCACCATGATTTATATCCTGGGTGGCATGATCAAAACTCCTTTCTACCATGAATGGGCTAAGAGGTCTTTGACTCATCTCCTTGCCATATGCATCAGCATATATAGCCCTCCCATCATCGCCCATTGTCACCTCCATCATCACCACCTTCATTTGAGTTGGACTCGAAGACCAATTAGCATTATCACCACCTAACTGAGACCCTTGCGTATTTCCACCATTAACTCATCTACATCTACTCCCATTTGACTTGCTATGTGGGAGTAGAGCCATCCACCTGCCTCATCCATCACTGGGTCTTCGACTTCTTTGACCCACTCGGACAATGAGTCCTCTTCCTTACCCTCCTCACAAAAAATATTAGTCAAGTCAATAAGATTATTGTATTCATTTTTCTTCTGACCCACCTCTATGTTCTTCCCCACTAATTGCATGTTGTAATGAACAAATACAAGCTTCTATAGGTTTTCATGGCTAAGCCTGCTATGCCTTTTTGAGTGAATTAGGAAGAAAGTACTCTAGTTCCTCTCGTAAGCAAAGGAAGATGCAGTATAAGATAAAATTTTCACTTCAGTCATTCTCAACTCCTTTGCATCAGTCCCATACAACAACCACCATTTCCCTGCAACATTATAATTAATTAATCACAAATGTTGCAGCCAACATTTATGCATTTCTCCCTTGAAAATTCATATGCAATTGCTATTAAAAATGACATGTTTATTGTCCACTTGGGGGTGTATTCTCTCGTCTAGCCTCGACAATTACTCTACCAAAAGATCCGATGACATCCTTAAAAAGCTTTATCTGCAAATATTTATCATATGTCACTTATTAATAAATTATCATTTTGGGAATGGAGTTTAATTTTTAATTGTAATCACCTATGAAAGAGCTTTCGATTATGATATCAGATTAGGTTCGAGCTTGGCAATCACATCCACTACAACACTAATTAGGTCGGGCCAAAGTTCAAGCAACTGTGAATACTAGTAGTGTGGGTTAAGGTGGTATGCTGAAGTTCATAAAAATACAATTCATAATCTTAGATACTAGTCAATACATTTCATAAAACATGAGTCATGACTACTGAAGTACTAAAAACTAAGCTAAACTAAACAATTTAAATGAACTTACTAGCCCGATGAAGTGGGTGGAGAAGAATATTTGTTCATCTTTCGTTCATAATCTTTATGAAGGAAGAAGTTCTCTTTGGGGAAGCCACTCTAATTGCCTCTCTCATTAGGCTTATGGACTCATAGATGTAGCTCATAGTTGAATTTTTGTTTCCATCCACTATCCTAAGGACCCTCAGCAGTGGCTCTAATATGTTTATCACCATTCTGCACCAATCGTAGAAAAAAAGTGTTAAACATAATCTGCTCCACTCTTTTTGCAGCTGCACTGCTACTCTCATGGTAGTCATATTATTTCTTGGCAAAGAATGTGCCCTTCAAGCCCACTTTTTTCTGTTGAATGCTTTGAAGGGCTATATAGTTGGTGGAAAACCTCGTCAAACCTGGACGCACTATATCACCACCACACTTTTTTCTCATTAATGCAAGGACATACCAATGATTATATATGAATGTTGTAATTATTCTAGTCTCTTCCACCACCTTCTTCACAATCTTTTTTTTACCAATATCCTTGAGCATGCGCAAAAAATGTTTAATTTGGATGACTTCATTAATTGCCCTTTTTCCTTCTTATAGTTGCTCCCATTATCCGTCACAATTTGTACCACATTATTTTTCTATACCCCATTAGCAACCTCAAGTAGTAGTTTACAAATGTATTTTGAATCTTTGATAACATCGGATGCATCGATTGATTTCAAGAAAATTATACGCCCGTTGCAATTTACCATAAAGTTGATGATAGACTGCCTTGTAGGACCAATCTAACCATCACACATAATAATAGTCACTCCATACTCTGGCTATTGCTTCTTCAACATCCCAATATATTCTTCCAAGAACTACTTTTGTTGATTCAAATACTTTCCCATCACCTAATACAATGTAGGTGCCTTGACACCCTTCCCAACTTTTGGAACCTCATCCATAAAATTTTGTAAGTATGGTCCCTAAGTTGCATTAGCTGGAATGCTATAATTAAAAGAGAATTTGGCATATGCTTCCCCTACTTTCTCTCATACGTTCCCTCAAAATTCTTTAAGTCTTGTGTTTCGCTTCACGTGAACAAAACATACCAGTCTTCATAGGAATCTACTTATCCCTCAAATTGAGTGTGGGGAACACCAGAAGGTCTATAACCCCCCCTCCTCTCCACCACCCCTAGAGCTACCACTACCTCCTTCCAGCTCATGCATAGAAGGACCAAAATTTGGCCTAGACAAGTTCATATGACATAGCCTCTTTGTCTCGTACTTGGATGCCAAACTTGCCTTCACAATAAGCCTATGCTACATCCTTTGCTGTTTAGTCTCATAATTAGATGGATATTTATCTCGTCATCAAAATCAAAATTTACATCCACACATCTTTTTGACTTCTCCAACACTACCTGCCCTGCCCTCCTCTCCATAACATCGTGACTCTATCCCTTCAGGAGTTTCTCCATAGCTATTCTCACTTCACCTGGATAACTAGGACAAGCTTGCACATTTCCACAACCTGATGCCAGATGTTGTTTTGGCCTAGAGACACCACAACTCTTCATTACTTTCCCGTAATAATTACATATTGATTTATGTCTATTCCTATCTAGAGGACGCCCATGTTTCCAACCAAGATCATCATCCTATGCACAACTCTACGTTGGAGTTGCATTGGAAGTAATTTTTTTTTCTCCAAATAACCAATTTTTAAAATTTTTATTGAAAATTGAATAAATTTTAAAAAAAACATAGAAAATCAAATTAGTACATAGAAAAATATATACAATGTGTTCACACATGTTTACTATATTTTAAAAATTAACATTTTTTTGGTATTTTTAAAATTTAAAAAATTATATTTTTTTTGGCTGAAATATACCAAAATATAATAGAATGTAGAGCATGTGTAGTTATACCATAAGTAAAAAATCAGACAAATACATGCTCTTTTAATCTGGTTTTTTAAATTTAAATTATTCAAAAAATAATAAATATATTTATTTGGCCGAAATGTACCAAAGTATAGCAGAATGTTGATCATGTGTAGTTATACCATATATAAAATAAAATCAGACGAATCCATGTTCATTTGGTATGATTTTTTCATTAAAATTTTTTTTGGAATAAAAAATAATAATTTATGTATCGAAAAAAAATTCCAACTCTATGAAAGTGTAGATTAGCATGGACATTATGTATATAAAAGTCCTACACTAAAAAGAGATGTAGTTTAGGACTTATTGAAGTTTTTTTCGAAATCAGGGTTTAGGCTTCGTTTCTTAGATCTGAGTCTAAATCTTTCTATTTGTTGTAAATGGACTTAAATGGAGTCCTTAAATTTGTTAGTAGTTGCAAGAAGTACCGAAAGTTTGAAAGATAAATGAAGATTTGAGGTATGTTTTAAGGGGATCAGAACTTTGGTGAGAAGAAGGGGTTCGGTCGACATCGTATCGATACAATGTAGATCGAAACCCTAAAAAAGAGTTCTGTTGCATACAAAATTACCATGTATTGTTGATACGTATTGATACGATCAACACCTGGTATTTTTAGTAATATGGGGTAGTTTCGTTTTGGTCACCTCTGAAATTGATACGTATCAGTCGAAACTTAAATCCATGGTATTAGGAACTCTGTGGGGCCCATTAACCTCAGGATTACAACTTTCCCTAAGCTTTCTTGCATTATATACCCTTTTTCAAAAAAATTGCAAAAACTTTCATCAAATCCTCTTTCAAAATCACCTAACATTCTTGATAAAATAACATGGAGAATCCATCAGGCCCCGAAGATTTATTTGTTTTCCATATTACAAATAGCCTTTCTAACCTCTTCCTTGGAGGATACCTACTTTAAGTGCTCTCACTTCATCCTCATCCAATGCTTTAGAAAAAAGATTTTCAACAATGGGTCTTGCCCCACCTTCCTTGGCATAAAAAGGCAGAAAAGAACCTAATTGCTTCATCCTTTTTTTTTTTTTTTTATACTCCAACACCTCTTCTCCTTAGATGAGCAATCTTGATATAATATTCTTCCTCTTCTTACCATTTACTACTTTATGGAAAAACTTAGTGTCTCTGTCACCCTTCTTATACATTTACACTTTATTTTCTAGCTCCAATGAATGTCCTCACATCTTAACACCACTTCCATTTTTACAAGCATAACCTGATGTTTATCAATCAACTCCAACAAAAGATGCCCATCATTCTCCATAAACTTCCTTTTTGACATATTTGAACCCACCCAGCTACCTTACATTCCTTCCACCACCTACTAACACAATCTTTGAAAAATGAGTGAAGAGTCCATATGTTTTCAAATCTGAAAGAAATAGGGTCATAATTAATTTTTGAAGTAATTAATAGGATGTGCCAATGGTCCAAGGCTATTTGTGGAAGAGTCTCTTGAATAAAGTGAGGGTAAAGATCTTCCCAACAGTTAAGACACAAAAAACCTGTCCAAGCAACAAAGGGTAGGGGACGCTTGTCCATTGGTTCAAGTAAACTTCATGTTGGATAGAGGACAATCTTGGAGAGAACAGTAATTCGCAAAATCACCAAAATCATGCATGCTTTTTGTAATACGATTCAATCTATTCTTTTCATGGAAAATTTTAATAACATTGAAATCCACACCTATCATCACCCTAGGCCCAGCCCATCTCCTTTTAACTCTATAAAGCTCATCCCAAAACTCACTACGATTACTAGGAGTAAAAGCACCATACACTACTATCAATGAACAACCCTGTAAGTATCCATTCAAGACATGAAGAGATTTGCACCATCCAGATAGAAATGGAAAAGTTTCCAATAACACCCGGGTTCCAAGCAACCAAAACACCTCCGGCCACACCGATATCTTTGGTTTATCATGTTTATGTGGCTTTATTGTATGAGTTTTACATATTTAAAAAATAAAAAATCGTTTTAGTTGATAATGAACCATATCTTCAGAGAAGTTTAGTTAGCGCTTATGCTAGTCCCTATCCATTTCCTACACGTTATTCATATATGCTTTTGTAGCTTTCTGAGTCTCATGTGTATGAGTTGTAATCCTCTACTGCCACGGTTTTCATGGTTAACTCTATCATTTACACAAGTTTGACGCGTGGCCAAATTTTTGGCTGTCAAAAAAATCCATTTTAACCCATGGGTTTAACTAGGGTCTTCTAAACCAAGATTACACTCTGATTAACCATAGTTTTGTATCCTATTCCAACCTACCCAACCTTCACACTTTCCCAAATATCGCGGCGAGTAAACCCTACCCCACCATTGTCTCTTCTCTTTTCCTGTACTACCCGCCTTCCTCACCATTCTCACCGGTGGGAAACAACGAGATATACCACTGGTGACGAGGTGAGCATACCCTATCCCACCATCATATCTTCTCTTTCCCTGCACTACCCACCTTTCTCACCATTCTCACTACCGGGTAACAAGTAGATATACCACCGGCGACCAGAGAGAGAGAGAGAGAGAGGAACTAATGTTAATCCTTCATCACATATAATCAGTGACAAATTTCATTTTCATATGGGTACTTACATGCAGCCTCCACACACACACATACACAGGGGAGAGAGAGAGAGAGAGAGAGAGAGAGAGAGAGAGAGAGAGAGAGAGAGAGAGAGAGAGAGGAATTAATGTTAATCCTTCCTCACATATCATCAATCGACAAAGACATTTAGTTTAAAACCCAAATCTTCCGTAAAAAACAACATATTACGAATGGAGACAATAAAACCCCAAAAAACTAAACATAATATCTATATACTTGCAATAACCCAAAGCTGCCCAAGATTATTTGCATTATGTTCCTCAACTTGCACCACATCCTCAACTATGGCTTTCAGTTTTTTAGTTAGGTTAATTTCTTACACGAATTTAGACTTGTCACCAAATGTAATTGTCGAGTAAACTGATGATATTTATTATGTCTTGGTTTCATGGTCTCCCCACCCAAAGTCTGAACAATTGAAGGAGTGTTCCCTTGATTTGAGCTAAAACACATTGTGTGCTTTTGTCCAATGGTGGAAGGCTCTTCCGGAAAATTGACTTCTGCTTTTGCCGGATAGCCCAGGGAAAGAGAAGAGACAATGGTGGGATATGGTGCAAAACTATGGTTAATCAGAGTTAAATCTTGGTTTAGATAACCCTAGTTAAACCCATGGGTTAAAATGGATTTGTTTTGACCACAAAAAATTTGGCTACTCGTCAAACTTATGTAAATGCCAGAGTTTACTTATGTAAAATTTACAAACTTATGTAAATTAAAACCGTGGCAGTAGAGGACTACGACTCTATGTGTATATATGCCTGTTTAAACACTCCATGAAGTTTCATCGAAAAATCACTTTTGTTTTCCAATATTTCCCTCCATAGATTTTCTATTATTTGGAAACATTTGAGCTAAACCTTCCCCAAAAATTTTGACTCATGGGGGTGAATATCCATTGAAATAAAAAATTGTAACATTGATTATAACATAATTTTCTTTGATTTATAGGATACGGCCTACAAGTAGGAAACCCATGTACAGACATTTCTCAACGTGGACTCACATGTGGATGTGATTGGACATGTGGTTGGACACAGTTGTGAAGAATAAGAAGAGGAAGAGGAGGGGGGAAAGGAAGAGGAAGAAACCTGTTCCCCGTGGAAATTCTATGCTCCTGGACCAATCTCTTTTTCTTTGCTCATCCCCTTGAGCCCTAATCACAAAGATCTTTGCTTCTCACCTCTACGAGCTTCAGGAAGTTCCTCAAAATAACAAAGGACCTTCAGGAAGGGAACCTGTGCCTCTTTGCCAGTGTCAAGTGGATAGAAGAAGCCCTAAGCTCTTGGGCTCTTTTCGTGGGTCCTTAGATACATGAGACGAGTTTAGCATGTTATAGTAAAGTTTGCTTGTATTAACGATAAAGTCAGTATGCCATATATCATCACATTAAATTATAAGTTATTAAAAGTTTAGCTTCCTTGGCATTAAAGACTTTTAGCAAACAAAAAGGCATTAAGGACTAAGTTAGTATACAATACATCATATATCATCACATAAACAATATATATATATATAGCCAGTCTGAGTAAACCATCATAACCATTATGTCTGTTTGAGGTGATCGTCCCTGAATTGGCCTTTTAATAGCATAGTTTCATTTGGTTTTGTGGGTTGATCTTTTTGTAATTATTTCTTTCTTAGTGCCATTTTGTTATAGGTAAATAAACTTTTACACCCTACAGTTTGTTTCTATCATAATTTAAGCATAAAGTTTGCACGCACTTCATTGATTGATCAACATCCCCCTTGGTATTTTTTTATCATGTTGTCTTCTTGATGGAAATAAGTTTCATTGTTTTTGCGAAATTTGAATTCAGTATAATTGATAACATGGTACAATGCATCAGTCCCTATTATAGATCTATTTTTGGTTGGATCTGAAATATGTGTTTCTTCCAGTACTAAATTGTGGAATTTTTGTGGTATGCTCATCTAGAACGGATTGGAGGTGAACTCTCTCAGAACAGATCAAACCAAGAAACTTCGCATTTAGAAAATGGTTTTTTTGTAGGAACTTGAAGTAAAAACCCATGGTCTTCACCTTGGATATATTGTTTGTGATCCACATCAAAAGATTTATTAACTTCTTTCTTTGCACCTTCAATTTTCTTGTGTCTCTTGTTCTATGAGCAGAGCTTTCATCTAGCCTGTTACATCAAGAAAGAGTAAGAACTTGATCTATACAAAAACTACTCTGTAAAGTAAATACAAACAATTCATGTACCATCCAAGGAAGAACATACCTATTAGAAATACCACCACCTTCAAGGGAAGAATCGGGATATGAAACGCCTTCCACCACCTTTGAGGGATGGTACATTGGCCATCTAATCCCCCCATTCAATATGATGTGCCGGTGCCTGTTAACAATTCAAAGTAGTTAGTGCTAACAAATAAAATATGTTGTAAAACTTAAAAAAAGTGCCAAAGTTACTGGTAGTCCTTGGCAGTAGTAGTATATAGCTTGCGTATCTTGCTATCCGAGTGAGCAAACTGTATAAATAAATATTGTTTATTAAATAAATAAAAATAAATAAATAAATCATGTATATATATATATATATGCAAACATTGAACCAATTAAGATGAGATTATGGTGATAACACATTTATACTCTTCAATCCCTTTTACACGCTTGGCATTCGACTTCATTCCTTATGTTTTTTTAGTGCCTTTAACCTGTACTATATACAGGAGAGGAAAACTTGGACTCTATGGAATAGATGCTCAGTTCCGATACGCTGGTCATAGGTGGGTTGCTTCGATCCTCTTGGTGAGGCGCTTCTGTTTTCCTTTTATTTCCCTTGGTCGGGGCTTTTTCTGGCTATTTAGTGGGATTCGAGCTTAGTGTTTGGGTGGGTGTCTATTTGGTTTAGTCACCCTTTTGCTGTTATGGAAGATGGGGGTGGGAAGGGTGCAATAATATCTCAGGTGGAACTGGAGGAAGCAAAGGAGAATGATAATGATGTTCTACTTGACCAGTTCAGAGGTTTTTGCCCTGCAAAATCTCAGCCATCTAAGATGGTGGTTAACCTGGATGAAGACTGTAAGAACCCAAAAGCCCAGGGCACTTTCTGTGTGATAGGCAAACCCTTAATCGCCAAAAAGGTTAATCAGGCGGTTTTTTGTAAAGTTATGACCAAGGTCAGGAAATGGAGAGAAGAGGTTTTGATCACTCCCATTGATGGGGGTTGCTTCCATATTCAGTTCCAGAGTAAACTTGATTGCTTCAAACTGTGGGAAGAAGCCCCCTGGACATTCAATAAACACGTCATTGCTCTGAAGAAGTTAAAATCAGGCAAAAAACCCTCTTCGGTGGAATTTAAAGAAATAGATTTATGGGTTCGGTTCTTTGAAGTGCCTTGGGAATATCTGTTTGATGCTACAGCTAGGGTACTCTGCAAAAGATTACACACATTTAAGAGAGTAGATCATGGGTAGCACTTTAATGAGAAAGGTGAATATTTAAGGGTAAGGGTTCGTATCAACATTACTGAACCACTCATCAAAGAGCTGACAATCAACTGTGACTACACCGAACCATGCAAGGTTAAAGTTAAGTATGAGAAACTCAAAAACTTTTGTTACTTTTGTGCTCAATTAGATCATGACGACAGGGATTGCCTTGAGAAGATTGAAGGTGCTAAGAATGGTGATCCAGTTCATGAAATACAAGACTTAAGAGGATATGCTTGTTGGAAATGTGTGTCCTGACAAAGCCATTCACATAAAATAAAGGCATAATTACCTAATAATAACTATTTATTCTACCATCACATGTATTTGTTTCTTTATATGGGTAATTATTTGATCTTATGAGATGAGATAGGTGGTTCTCAGGTAACATAGTAGGATGTCAGACACATTGGAATGTGTGGACAGATCTGATTATCCAGTTCTTGTAGACCTGAAAGTTTATAGCTATGGGTGATGTTGGACACATCACTTATAGCGTTGCTACATGTAGAGCTGCCATATGATGGAGTGATGTAATCTCAGTTGCTGGAGTGAGACTCTAAGCTTGCATGTGGTTGCATTATATAAATGCATTAAAATGATCTATTATGAACACACTTGGTAAAACATCACTGTCAAGATAAGTGTTGTTCATATTTACAGACTCATCCTTAGAC
>JAOXJP010223716.1:0-11656 GCA_025762735.1 Platanus orientalis | reverse complement strand
AGCCACACCTTGGGAACACCCAAATCTTTAAAAACAAATTTATTCTTCACTACTAAATTATGGGGGAGGGGTTGCCTTTAAATAGGTTTACAACTTTAAAAAATTGGAAACTTGTCAAAATTAGAAACTTCCTAAATTCTAAACTTGCTAGCCAAATTTTCTAAAAACATGAGTTTCTAAAAACGTATTTTCCTAAAAATTTAAACAAAAAAACTTCCTATGATGATTACCATTGCACAGACGTTGGACATTCTCAAACAACAATTGGACTATGATGATTCCCATTGGTTTATCCTCTTCTAATTTTTCTATTTATGCTATCTAGTAATTGCTGAATTTCTATCATAAATAACCTTGATTCTAATTATTATATTATTTGATTTCAAAATTCAGCTTAAATCCCCATAGCCAATCTTCTCAATATCTCAACCTACCATCTTCTTTTTTCTTTTCTTTCTCTTTAATCTCAATTTCCTAATGTATATGTCAATTACACCCCTACGACTACTAATTACTTGTAGAGTTTTATTCATAAAAAATTATTTTTGTTATTTCTATTAATTTACCTTGTTAAAGTATATAATATATTAATACTAGTATCTCCTAACTGATGCAGTGCAATAGAGAAGATACCAAAAATTGATGTGGAATAAATCACAAGACTTTAAATAATTAAAAATAAAGTAGGCAGAAGCAAAATAAATCAAGAGTTGAATTTAAATTCACAAATAGCCAAGAAATCAGAAAATGAAATTTTAGAAAAGAGGTTAGGATGCAAAAGAACAGAAAAATATGAGAAAATAGAAGAAAAATCCTAAAAAGGGTATTTTGTAATTTTGGACAGAATCCAAAAATTACCAAAATGTCCCTCTAATGTCTCATAAAATTATAAAATTTTTATGGCCGTTTCTGACATGTTCCAAGATTCTACAGTTAAAATTTCATGAAATTCCAATAAGATTTGATAGGTCAAATCAAAAAAATTCATAAAAAAGTGAAGATTCTTTAATGGAGGTTTAAAAAAGAATAAGAAGAAAAAAAAAAGAGACAGGAGAATAAGAAAATCAGAGAAAAAGATAAGAAAGATAACTTGGAGAAAGAGGGAGGGTGCTACAACCCACATGGGGTGAAGATGGGAGTCTAGGAGATGGCATCAACCCTACAGCTATACCTTGGAAACACCCAAATCTTCAAAAAATTGTTTATTCTTTATTATCACATTATGGGAGAGGGGTTGCCTTTAAATAGAATTACAATCTTAAATAATTAAAGACTTACTAAAATTGAAAACTTCTTAAAAATCCTAAACTTGCTAGCCAAGTTTTTTAAAACAATAAACTTTTTAAAAACATTAATAACTTGATGCACAAGTTTTCTTAATTCCTAGACTTTTCAAAACATAAAATTTCAAAAAGTCCAAACTACTAAAACTTAAGAATTTCTATAAAAAAAAACACTATTCCTGTTTTTTACTGACACCCCTTTAGTAATTTGGTCATAACTTTCCCAAATCATTTCAGATTTATGCAATCTTGGTCTCGTTAGAAAGATAATTAAATAATTTATCTCATGACATCAAAATCAAGCCAAAAAATAAAGTTTTGGCCATAGAAAAATTGGGTCCAAAGTGAAAAACGGGATTATAACTAAAAACCCAAAAAAAAAAAAAAACTAAACTAAACTAACAATGGCACTATTGGCCTTATTACAAAATTAACCCACCTCTTAAATAATTAAAAAAAAACCATACATAACACAAGACTTGAACCTTGCTCTCTTATGTGGTGGCACATACATAAGTCGCATAATGTTGTCCGCATCACCAACACCTTAAGGTTTTAGGAGATGTTAACAGTAAATTAATAAACTCTCCCAAAACCTTAAGGTGTTAGGAGAGACACAAATTAATATACTCCAACATCCCCCTTTAGGAGAAACACCGTTCTCTCTAGGAACTCACTTGGAGAGCCAAGCGTGAGTCCACACAACACATACACACACCAGTGTTTAAAGTATCGCGCGATATAATACATATTAGTATCGCGGAGGTGGGGTTTGACACCCCCCCTAGTTTTAAATTTTAGGAGTATCGCGGCACATGCCACACGTATCCCATGTGCCACGCGATACCCCTGAAAAACAGTGAATAAATTTTCTTAAAATAGGGCCGATATGCAATACTATTACAATATCACATATTAACTCTCCCCCTCCCATATTACAGTTGTAAAAAAACCCCAAAAACTCTTGTTTTTTTTTTTTTGGCCAAATTTTTGTAGATTGAGCATCTTTTAGAAAATCTAGGACTTCACTTGAGTCCTTTTGAATCTGAAACTTGTATTTGGGCCCAATCAAAAGATTGAAGTCGAAAACCCAAATTTTGTCAATAACTTTAGTTAGTGCCTTAGTTTTGTTCCAATCCTTCCAAATTTTTTTTATATGTTACGCATATATAATAGATCTACACATTCATGAAGTCAAAAGTTATTTTCAGAAATTAAAAATATTTATCTATTTATTCGAGAAAAAAATTTTAAAAATTAAATTAAAAAAAAAACAAATGGGCATTGTTTGATCTTTTTTTTATATGAGATACTAAAGCCCATTATGTACGTAATATGTAAATTTGGTATATTTCTGAAATAAAATTATTTTTTGTATTTATATATTTATTAAATAAATAAATAATACTGAAATTGCCAAAAAAATTTGAAAAAATACAAGAAGCATATTAGAACACATTGATATTGTGTATGTTTCTCTTAATTCTACTATGTTTTCTGTATTTTTTTAATTTTTCTTATATTTTTAATGAAAATTAATTAAAAATTACAAAAAAATCAGAAAATTACAACAAACATCGTAGAACATTTTGAACAGTATGTTTCTCTATGTTCTATTGTGATCTACTTTTTTTTTTTTTTTTTTTGGATTTAACACATTTTCACTTGTGTTCTATATTTGTCTTGGGACCTTCTATATTTCTGTAACTTATTGTATCATATTTCTTTAGTTTCACTCTTGTAGTTATAGTTGTACTTTTGTTTATACTTTGCACGGCCATTGGCCATATAGTATTATCAATGAATGACACTATTGTTTAAGTTATATATTTGAGTCAATGAGTATGTGGATTTGAATCTTTATTGTATAATGTGTAGTGTTATCTATTGATGCAGGACAGCCAAGTGGGTTATGAGCCCACAACGGCACTAGCTAAGATTCCCTCTTAGAAAAATAGCTCAATAAAGAACCTTTAAACTCAGGAAAACAGCTTCAATAGGTAACAAACAGAATAGGGAAATAATAGCAGGCTCCTAAATAGAGGTAATCAACATCCGAAAGGTTATAAAGCTTCTGTGTTAGGATAAGACTTGAAAATAGAGTCTACAATAGGCTACTCTGAGACCGAGAGTACTCTTAGCCCTAAAGATTGTTGTTTGCAAAGTAACTGTGAGTGGCCCACAATAAATTCATAAATCAGGCATTTAATTACACTATAAAGACTGATTTTAAATCTGCAGCAGTTCAATGTTTAGAGTGGGAGTCAACAGGGACCAAATAAGAGTAATAAGGCTGTTAACAGCTTGCTAAATAAGTGGAAAACAGGGCAGGATTACAGTGATAACAGTACTGTTAAGGGACCGTGAAGGAGGGGTTAAACAGGTCTTAAATAAGAGTTCAAGTTTAGGGATCATAGAATGATCTACTCTTGACTACCTCAGGTAAGACAAGAGATCAGAAAGTTCAAGGCCAAGAAAAAAGGAGAAGAGACAGGTATTAGATCAGGTAGACAATCAGGATTTTATGTGCAGGGAGTTCAGAGAAATAAAAAAGGAAGATGGTAGCAACTATTCTGGGCTCAGGACTATCCTGCAGAATTACTAGAGCCCAGATATAACAGCAAAAGAACACAAATCAGAGGCCTAGAACCCCACTCAATAGTCCTATTAATGGGTTTTAAAACCGTAGCTTTAAAACAGGTTAAAGGGGATGTTTGTGACTGTTGCAGGGATTAAAGAGGAAGGGGTTTTGGATTTCAAAGACCAAACAGAATGGGACAGGTAAGTAATGGTGATGCTGGGTTCTAAACTTGGTTCTCGAGTATTCTAGTAGAGGAAACAGCCAAGGGAAAGGCTAGGATCTTGGTTGCAGACCTATGGGTTTCAAGAAACCAGAAAGAATGGTTCTTAGTGGATGTTAAGGTTTCTTTAAAGGCAGTATAGTAAGGAAAACAGAAGAAAGAAAAAGAAGAAGACTAAGAAGGAGAAGGAGAAAAGGATAGGAGATTACCTGGTTAGGAGTCTCACCTAGAAACACAACCATGGAGTCTCACTATGGGAAAGAAAACCCATCGCAGATTGAGAAAAGACACCAATTGTAGCCTCTCTTTTCAAAAAACTTTATTTTCATTCATTCATGTCAAGTAAATGTCAATCACCTCCCTTTTTAATGACCAAACACAAGAAATAAGAAGTTTCTAAGTTGAGAAACCTAAGCCTAATGGACTCTTACCGTGAGCTTCTTAAAAACCCACTTTCTAAAAAAACACAAATACCAAAAATCAGCCAAATCGTAGGCTTAATATGGTTGTCGACCAATCCTATTCTAAAGGACTCTTGAAGGACTAAAAGACCCAAAAACAAAAATTAAAATGGCACCTATGTCCTAAACTCTATTAAATCATAAAATATTAAATAAAAGACAAAATAAATCATAAACACTCCCAATCAGCAGCATAAACTCCATGTGATTCGAGACAGGTGCCCCCCATGCTATCCACATGTGGGCTTCATTTGATCTTCCATGTCCACATCATTTATCAACAACTAACACTTAAAATTCCATACGTGCACGACAGCGTGTGTCATGAAGGTATTAGCTTCCAACTATTGATACCAAGTGTGCACTTAAGTGTAATGGTTTCTAGGTGTTAAATGATACTTATAATAACATTTCCTAAAGTTTCATTATAAAAAAATTCAAGGTTTACATAGTATTTTCATAGTTTTCATAGTATGTCATGGAGGTGACGATTCTCCAAACCATCATAGATAGTTTTTTTTTTTATATGTAATGATTCATAAGTGTGTATAAGTATTTATTCTATCAAATCATAAAGTTTCATAAAAAATTCCAACGTTTGGTTAATGTTTCCACCGTTTCCTTTTTTTAAGCATTTCCCTGTGATGCTTACAATGATATATCGATACGTATCTGTATCCCAAGGTTGCAATACAGTGTGTGATACCGATATTTTAAACCCAGAAACACACGCACACCACTACATTTAAGAAAATATTTCCATTAGGATTCAAACTCACAACTTGGCTTAGCTTTGATCTATAACACATGTGAGCAAATTGTGGACTCACACCTGATTCCCCAAGTAGTCCCTGGAGAGAACAATGTTCCTCTTGAGGGGGGGTGTCGAAGTATATTAAGTCTTGTATCTCCTAGAGATTTGGTTAGTTCATTGTTAACATACCTAAATCTTATTACTCATAGCTCCATAATTCTTACTCCTATAATTCCTATGGCTGGTTTAGTCTATACTTCTCTAAAATATTCTCTCCCTTAATGGTTCCTACATCAGTTTGATATCAAAACCTTGGTTTTAGTATCGCACCCCAAACCTATCCCAACACAAACTCGGTGATCAAACCAGATCCAGAAAGTGACCATTCATTATCATGTGGTCATATTCCATTCTTGTATGGTCACTTCATAAGTCTCTTCTTACTTGTACACTTCAGCCTTTTTTGTTTTTTGTTCTTTTTTTATCACTTTATACTTACATTATCTTTTCCATATTCTAATCACATTCAATGCCATAGAATACCTCACATCCATTCATATACACTTATCACTAATGCAACGGAATTACTTAACATTTAATCACATGTCCAATTCACCACGCAACGAAATGGTTAATGTCCATATGCATCAAATTTTAATCAATAACTAAGTCCAAACTACAAACAATCACGTATCACAGTCATATGGTGTGCCATCTCACCCAAGTCATAGCAATGGAATAATAATTCAACAATAAAGGGGGTCTACCCCGTACAAAACAAATGTCTCAAATATGTATTGTCAAATAAAAATCATGGTTCACACTAAGTTGCACTCGCACATCTCCTCAAATGACTGGTCACTCCATATTTGAAAAATATTGTATAAGTGTGAGTCCACAGCTCGCAAGTAATCATACGAAATATACAATACACCGAGGACGGTCAAACATAGGCATATAAACAAAAGTGTTTATAAAACATGCAAGTCGTAACAATGTAATGCGTAAGTTCTTTTAAAACATGTGTGATGAGGACATGGAGGTCGGGGTTAATAGGGTCCACAAGTGAAGATTCTTTGGTGGTCTACATGGGATACAACATGAGAGAAGAAATTTGCTTCAATTTAAAGCAAAATTGGAGTTTTTGAGTAACTTTCCATTTTGGAGACTAGGTAGAACCATGTATGAAGAGGAGTAAAGAGGAGCTTGAGAGCTTCCTAGAAGTGTTTAGTTTTGTTTTAGAGAGGTCTAATAAATAGTTTATTAGTTTATTTTATATTTTTCATTAGTTATTAGAGTAGGACATGGATGAAATTTTAGTTTTTTATATAGAACAAAGTTGTAATTAGCTTCAAAATAGGGTATTGCAGGGAGAAATCTCCTCCACATAATTTGAGAAAGAGAGTATCTCTGTGTTTGATAGTTATGATTGAATTAGAATGAGTCTTGGCTTATAAAACAACCCCCATGGTTTGTACTAATTTTTTAATGAATTTTTTAATAAAATTTTGAAACTAAATTGCTCTCTTCTTCTCCAAACGGCTGAAGATGTTTCTTCATCAAGTTTTGCCTAAACTAATCCTAGGTTAGTGATTTCTTAGGAAGAATTGGTGATTTTCCTCAAGGTATCTATCATCTATCTCTTCATCTATTTTTTCTAATTCATTTTCTTCTTCTCTTCTTTGCAAATTTTCTGGTTTTGTTGAAACTCTTGTTACCACGGTCCATTAATCAACTTCATAAGCTACCAACACCATAAATTCATCCCCATATTCTCCCATACCACTTTTACACCTATCATATTACATCAATTCATAACTTGTCTTTATATTTTTTATTGGTCTTCTTCTCTTATACTACATCAATGTGCTTTCTAACCACTTTCACTTTTCAAAACACAATCCGGAAAGTCAATAATTTGATTTACAAAGCCCACTTTCAAAACACTCACTCAGAATATATACGGAAATTCACATGCTTTTCAAAACACTTTTTCAAATACGTTAAGAGGTTCTTACACTGTTCACAAAACCATTCAAATCACATTCGGAAATCTTAAACACTTTTACATATTACCCTGTGATGGGTTCCATCATTTCGCCCTAATGGAGGGGTCCACTTGCTTCTTGTTTAACCCCCAAGAGCAAGGTCTAGACCTCATGTTCAACCAACATGAGTAGGGTCCTGATCTCATGTTTAACACCCATGAATAGGGTCCTGATCTCATGTTTAACCCCCATGAGTAGAGTCCAAAAAACTTTTCCAAAACAAAATCTCATTCGGATTTTCAAAATTTCAGATCTCTTATTTAACTCCCAAGAATAGGGTTGAAAACACTTCTTCAAAACGAAACTTATTCGGATCTTCACTTAACAGTCTATCACAAATCACTTCATATATTTTTTCCATAACTTTCAAAACTAAACACTTTCGGTGAAAGGACCGATTCCAAAGAGTCTAAAACAAATGCAATGCGATGTTCTTTCAAAACAAAATACTTTTTTAGGTAAGAAAACCGATTTGGAAGTTTCCAAACTATGTGATTTTATATCTTTTCAAAATTAAATGCTTCGGTATAAAGACTGATTTGGAACACTTTAAGACATTATTTTTTATGCTTTTAAAAAACAGAAACAATCTATTAGACATAAGGCATGTCATGGTAGAGATATAATCAATGATTCCAATTCCAGAATGAAATAACAAGGTTCACAATTCACTAATTTGCTTGACCCATCTAAACTTCACATTTAAGAATAAATCAATTACCAAAACTAAACATTCACTTTGATGATTCATATCATTCAAATATACCTCATAGACCAAGTCCACTAATCAAAACACTTAGAATGGAATGAACTATTAATCTTCACAATATGATTTCAATATGAGAATTAGAATTCCAAAAAAATAGGATACATGCACAATTTTCATTGAAAAAATCAATTAATATCATAGATTTTAGAGGAGAAATAGAATTCATGGGAAATTTGATTTAGACCTCTCACACGAAATCAAATAACAATAGATTTCACATATTACATAGCACTTTTCATATTTTATCATGGAATGAAGATCAAATCAATAATCATATTGAGGTAATTTGATGTAAATCATGTCAATCCACTTGGAATTTCGATTGGATCTTAATCACTCAAAGAGATTGGAGCAAATCATATAGAATCACATAATACTGTTGGGAAATTCAATGTAGGATCACATAGATCTTAGGATTCACCAAGGAAAACATGATTTGATATAGATTCCATTTAAATCAAAGTAGATCAAGGGGAAATTCATCCTTTATAATGCACAAAACTGAGATTCCAAGATTTATGACCATAGGAAAGAGACAATGTTTCAAACAATTTATGATCACTTACAATGAATAGAATTCATGTAAAACCACTTGAAATCCTTAAAGGAAACTTATGGAAACACATGGATCTAAGATTATACAAAATTCACTAAAAATCATTACAAAGAATTCTTTGAAACACATGAATCTAGGATCTTAAGAATGAAAACCGATGCATATTAAGCATAATTATTTACAATCAATCAACTTCGTCTATCTTGCTAACTTGTACAAATCTCTTTCTCCTTTACCTCTTTCTCTGCAAATTTTATATGATTTACACTCATTATTATCTATACAAATTCAAGATCAAAATCCCCAAAACTTATTGAAGTTTGTCTAGATCTAAGATTTGAGAGTTTACCTTGCTTTCTTGGGAGAGTTTTCTCCTCTCCAAATTCTCCCTCGTTTCTCTCTCTTGCTTCTCTTTAAGGTATTTTGGATCTAAATTAGGTAAACTTGAGGTTTTGTATCAAGATCAAAGGGATCTCATGTGCAAAGAGGGAAAAATCACGAATTTTACACATTCATATTTTTTTCCTGGAATGCGACTTTCAAATGTTCAAAAATAAATCGAATGTTTCAAACGCTCGAAACTTTTTTACAACATTTGAACTGCGTTTCGAATG
Source organism: Platanus orientalis (assembly GCA_025762735.1). Classification (NCBI taxonomy): domain Eukaryota; kingdom Viridiplantae; phylum Streptophyta; class Magnoliopsida; order Proteales; family Platanaceae; genus Platanus; species Platanus orientalis. The sequence continues at coordinate 2,370 of JAOXJP010223716.1, read as the reverse complement.
CTCGAAATTATTTTTGAACGTTTAGGTAAAGGGTTGTCTTCTCTCAAAGACCTTCGAGCATTTGAATGTTTCTTCAAACGTTTGAACTTTGAATGCTCAAAAGAAATTTTGAACGTTCGAAATTTCTGTTTTTTGCCATTTCTTAATCTCCATGGGCCGTTTCTTGGTCTAGATCCTTCTTAAGTCCCACATTCTATCTTATCATTTTACATTTCCATTTTTAGGCCCAAACCATTCACCCACTCATTTTATTATTTTTATTTTTTCACACTATCATGCTTAATTGGCTTAGACGCATGCGGGGTGTTACATTTAATACCCATGGAAACGCGGATTGGTAGAAACTATAAAGGAAGACTCACAATTGTTTAGCAATATGAATTATTCAGACGATTAGATGTTAATTTTGAGGAGAAGTGAACTAGTAATTCACAAACTATTATGAATCCTACCGCTTCAAGAGTTGATAACACCTTGGGAAAATAAATGTTCCAAGAGAAAATTCAGCCCTAAATGAAGAAACCCTAAGCAACAACTAGGAAGAGGACAACTATAAGAAGGATGATTCCCTCTTGAATTTGATTCTTCATATTTATATAGCTTCTAAAGAGAAGGACAATGAGAGTTCATTGTGCACTAACTTCTATACTCAAGTATGGAGATAAAGCTTGTAAATTCATTATTGATGAAAGAAGCAGTTAAACATGGTTTCAAGAGGCATTGTTACTAAGTTTCAATTGCCAATGGAAAAGCATCCACAACCCTATAAAGTTGTGGGGATAATGAAACTTCCCTTATTATATTTAAGAAAAGTCTAGTCACAGTTAAGATTAGATCTTACAAAAATTCAATTTGGTCTGATATATCCAATGAAGGTCACACACACATCACACCCAAGAACCACAGCTTTGTGAGATGAATGTAGAGCATAACAGAAGGCTAGTATATATTCCTTTATAAATGGTGGTAAATGTTACTCTCAAGCCAATGAACATAAAAGCAAACAAGAAAGTTGAAGACTCAAAGGTGAAAGTGAAACCAAAAGAGGCTAATTGATGTAGAATTTAAAGGAATGAGTTCCTACAACAAGTAACATTGAACCAAAAGCCAAAAGTACAAGAAAGATCAATAAAGAATGATTCTTGAATTTTAAAATGATGAAAAAATAGTAATAAATTCAAGAAACGAATAAAGAATAAATAATGTTTAATAGGGATGATCCAAGAATGATCAAACTAATGTTTGGAAGATAAAGAAATTTAGAAGAAAAATTAAAAAATCAAGAAACCCCCAAAATTTGTTCAAAATAAAGAACGGTGTATTTTCAAGAAAGTGTGGGATTTAGGGTTAAGAATTACGGTTCTTAGTATAGAATGATAGGTTTAGGTATGAGGATGCTAGGTTTAAAAAGATTTTAGATTTGAATGATTGGTTAGAAAGAAATCTGAATTTTCATGACTGTTTTAAAAATTCTACACCCAAAAAATTCAAGAAAGTCTTAAATAAAGAAAAAAAAGAGCAAAAGAATAAAGACGTTGATGAAATAAGTGATGGGGGAAGTAATAAGAGAAGAAGATGGATTTTTCACAGAAAATAATGGAGAAGGTAAAGGTTGCACGTTTATTAGAGAAGTAGGAGAAAAAAGAAAGAAGAGAGAGAAAGCATGGAAGACTCACCTAAGAAACCGTGAGGGTTGGGAGAGAAAGACACTCCACGAGCTGCTCCAATATTCAAAAAAACTTTTTCTATTCAATCAACTGTTCGTACTGAAGTCTTTATGACCTATTTATAATAAAAAAATTCGGAATTGGACCAAATTGAACCAAAATACCCCTCCCTCGTATGGTCAACCCAAGAAAAACCCAGAAAAATTCTTAAAAAATCTTTAAAAATCATAAAAACAGTCCTAAAGTATTCTAAATTAACTTTAACCCCTCCCCACAACTCATATGGTCTTATTATATCAATCTCATTACTAAAACATTCCTAAAATAAAAATAAAACAACTAAAATAATTCCTAAAACAGAAAAATAAAGGAAAAATCTTATGGACAACACTATGTCTTCTTCTTGTATCCTTCATTCTTAATCTTAGGCTTCCACAAAGGTTGGTAATGAGGACATCAGGTTTAAACAGGAGTTTCAGGTTTACCAGAGACGGCGCAGGAGGGTCGCGCCCATGTTTTGGTTTCATTAGCACATTTATTTTATATTTTATGTTTTTGTTTTAGTCCCTAGCACATGTCATGAGGCTATTTTTGTCTTAGTAGTTATTTTAGTGGTGTCTTAGTAGAAATGAGTGTGGCTGAAATGAGGATGCTGAGATGGATGAGTGGAAAGACTAGAAAGGATAAAATTAGGAATGAATTC
>JAOXJP010223715.1:0-25592 GCA_025762735.1 Platanus orientalis | reverse complement strand
TTACTATCGAGGATTTGGTGTCCAGGACACGGGGGACTTTCACATGAATAAAATGGGCAATTTTTAGATGAAATTTCAAATTCGCATTCATTTTATTCTATATGACGTCCCCTGCTTTCCTGGACAAGAAATTTGCTCCCTATTACAACTAGATTGAAGAAGAACATACTGTTTCTTCCTGTTGGCTTAGGACTGCATGTATAAATTATTTTTATTTTAATGATTTTTTAAGACTTTTTACAATCTTTTTTTTTTTTGGTAATCAAAAACTTTTTACAATCTATTTAATTACTTTATTTGTTATGTGTTTTGTGATTTTTTTTTTTTTTTCACTTCTTTCTTCTTTTGGCAGTTGATGCTGTCCTAATTTTGAAAATTTGCAATTTAAATATGTTGGTTCGATATTATAATTTTTGAACTTGGAACAATGAAATTTACATTATAGTTATTTATATTCTTAATTTTGTCATTTTATACTACCTTGTTCTTATTTTTTAATCAATTTATTATTATTATTATTATTATTATGAAGAAAGTAAGTACTTGATAGACATACCCCTCAATGCCTGAGAGTGGATTGTATCCGCTCCTCTTATCATCTGCTCCTCTCTCACCCTGTGGGAGGGCACATCAGCGCCGACAAGTGATCCTCATGCCTTGGTGTTTGAAGCACTACCCTAATTGTAGATCTTCGAGTCAGGCTAGGATGGGTGAGACTGAGATCAGTCCAACCTGATCAAAAAACTAAAAGCTTCCCCTATACTTGGCCCGAGCTTGAACTCAGGCTGTCATTCAGCCTGAACTTGGCTTGTTATTTTGGGCCAAGTTAACGAGCCAAGTTTGAACTCGCCCAAACTTAACAGCCTACCTAATAAAATAATATATTGTAAAATATGATATATCATATATTTATATAATTATTTTATATTTTAATTTTTTATATTATATCATATTCATTATATATATTGCCTTTTAGGCCGGTCTGGACTAAAGTATGCTGAACGTTGTTTTTAGCTTGAAAGTTGGGCCCAAACTCAGCCGAGCTCGCAGTCAAACTAAGCCCAGCCTACCCAAATTTGGGGCAAATGAATTGGGCTTGAGGCCAGCCCTACCCAAGTACATCCCCAATATATAATAAAATATAGTTTGATAATAGTTCAATTCCTCCTCTCCATTTAAAAAAAAAAAAATCTCTCAACCCGGCCTTGAAGATATTCGCAATTTTCTTCCATTTTTTCTTTCTAAATGTTGACGTAGCCTCTCACTTGTCGAGCCATATCCTCATTTGTGTGTTTCTGTTTAACCAAAATGCCTAGGACACAGAGGAGGCCTCTTCAAATTCATGCGAAAAAAAGTTGCTACTCAAAAAATTGATGGTAAGAATATATATGTGTGTGTGTGTGTGTGTGTGTGCGCCTATGATGCGCGTGAAACAATCTAAGAAAACAATAAATGGCAAAGAAAAATTACACAACCAATACTTAACATTGGTCAATTAGATTACCTACATACACGGACGAAGACAATCAAGAACTTCCACTAAAATGGAGAATAATGAGATTACAAAATACATAACGACGAGTTTCCAAACCCAAAGACAGAACCCTAAAGAAAAAATCAAGTACTCTCGACACAAGATACATTTTTGTCTTTCGCAAAGTCTCTCTTTTCCCATACCCAAAACCCATAAAATAAATTTTATATATCAAACCCAAAGAAACCTTAACACGTTGAGGTGGATTAAAATCTCCAAATAACCAAACTACTAAAAAAGAGGATATCTTGGTGGTTTTCGTGTTGCATACGGCTTTATTTGTTGGATTCAAAATAATAATTCAACAAATCTCTACCTTGGCTTGAATTCCACCAAACTACACTGAATGAAGTTCATTGATCATCTTCTCCACTAAACCTCGAAAGGTACACAATCAGTTTTTTTTTCTTTCAAACTAATAGAGTTCAAACCACTCTTGAACTCAATCACCAAACCCAACATTGTAGACATATCTACTAACTCCTCAACACTAAATGTATTCATAACTATGTCTTCAAAATCAACTCTAACTGGAGGTCCTGTCCAAGTTGGGCACACCATCTTTAAGTCCTAACAAAATAGAAGTACCACACTTTGACTCCACCTCTAGCTAAACAACCCAATCGCTATCTTATATAGTCTGCTTGCTTGGACGCAATAAAACTGAATCACCAAAAGTAACATCTCAATGTTGCTTTCTATGAACATAGTGCTCACTAAACTCAAACTTCTCATCATAGAGTAAACTCCACTTGCTCTAATCTGTCAAACCTATTACACATATGTGATCTATTCTCCTATGTTACAGCTGTATACAGCTATACCTGAATATGGTACATAATACATAATTGCTCCACCTTGAATGGTGTTCTCAAGCAACATACAAACGTTCCCAACCTTTCTTGCTTCCAAAGAAACCCGGGCATCCCGAGGAATCCTCATGGATTTGTTTTCCACAAAAGCTGTACACCCTCTAAAATCCAACTTATCCAAAGAAATAAGGTTCAAATCAGGAACATATCGAACACTTGTCCATGTTCTCAGAACTCCATTATGAATCTTAATTTTGACTATTGTATGACATACCATTACCCATCAAGATAACTCCACTTCCAATGGACTTGTAGGTAGAAAATGCATCCTTATTAGGATAAACATAATAAGAATAACCTGGATTAAGAAACCAAACGTCTTGAAAACCATCATTCCTAACAGTGATAGACAGAACCATGTTAGCATCTAAATCTTCATCTGCAATGCCAACTGCATCCGAGGATTTAACATCCCTCTTCTTTTCTTTGAGCTTAAGACAATGAGTCTTAATGTGCTCTTTCTTATGGTATTAATAACATTCCAAATCCTAATGGAATTTATTAAATTTCTTTCCATTTGCCTTCCCACGAGCAACTAGGCTCTTAGCTTCAACCTAAACTTTGCCAACAAAGCCCTTTTTCTTATCTCGTTTGAAAGAAAGGCTATTGCAACCTCCTCTAAATCAATAGAATTATTTTTATAGAACAAAGTTGTCACAAAATGCTCATATGATGAAGGAAGCAAAAACAAAATGATTATAGATTTATTTTTTTCTCATGCTTTGACTCAATGCTTGTTAACTGACAAATAATCTTATTAAACTCATTAAGATGTTTAGAAATACCCATGTCTTATCGCATTCGCAAGGTATTGAGTTTCTACTTGAGATAAAGACGATTCGTAAGGGATTTCATCATGTAAGGTTTTTAAGCTTTAACCAAAGCTTCACTATAAAATCTTCATTTTGAATATTGTATGACACCTCATCCGTAAAGCACAAACGGGTTGCCCTCCTAGTCTTCAAGTCATAATTCTCTCAGTCTCTCTCCAACATTCCAACAGGTTTTCTCTACAATGCATTGTGCAAACCCTATTGAATTAGTAGGCCTCCAACCTTAACTTTCCATAAATTAAAACCATTCTTTACGTCGAACTTCTCAACCTCAAATTGAACCTTGTAGCTGCCATTGCAAAATCCCTAAAACAAAGAATTCTCAACCTGCAACTCTAACCTTCAACTCTGATTCCATTTTGTAGTGACAAAATGGAACAAAACACTGATCGGATTCAAGTATGAAATGCATGTGAAACAATGTGAGAAATCAATAAACGACAAAGAACAATCACACAACACATCATTTAATGTGGTTTGGAAAGATTGCCTACATTCACAGGCAAAGATAATCAAGAACTTCCACTAAAACATAGATAAAGAGATTACAAAATGCATAATAGCAAGTTCCCAAACCCAAAGGCAAAACCCTAAGGAAAAGCCTAAGAAGAACTCTCCACATAAGATATGTTCATGTGTAATTCTTCACACTTTTACTTTCTTCTGATAATGTTGACTTGGTTAACCTGTACATTTGATGATTTTCTCTTGAAATAGAACTCAAACATCTAGACATGCAAGGAATCACCTTCAATTATAAGTTGGTACAAGAAGCTACTCAAAATTTCAGCAAGAAGATTGGCGAAGGGGGTTTTGGGCCGGTTTACAAGGTTTAAGTTGTATTTGGTGATTTGGAAGCCTAAAATCCTCTATATCTCTCTCTTTCTCTTCATAAATTATCTGGATGCAGGGTACCCTCCCTAGTGGAATCACAATTGCAGTGAAGCTACTTTCATCTAGATCCAGTCAAGGACGTCGTGAATTTATGAATGAAGTTGCCACATTGTTTACCGTGAGACACCGGCACCTTGTTAAATTGCTGGGATGTTGTAATGAAAACGATCAATTTTTACTAACATACGAGTACATGGAGAATAACTCCCTTGCACACAATTTATTTGGTAATCTAGTATGCCTCCTTTGTAAATCAAGAGTTTTTTTTAACAGATTGTTAGTTTACTATTTCGGCGAAATGTAATAAATAGAAGCAGACTGACTGTGGCTGACATGCAGGTTCTCCAGATTCCAAGGTGAAAATGGACTGGGCAACCAGGTGTAAAATCTGCCTAGGAATAGCAGAGGGTCTGGCTTTCCTCCATCAAAAATCACCAATAAGGCTCATTCACAGGGATATTAAGGCTTCCAATATTTTGCTTGATAAAGATATGAATGCTAAAATATCAGATTTTGGCCTTGCTAAGATTTATGAAGAGTCTGAGACACATGTTAGCACCAGGATAGCAGGAACGTTGTAAGTAAAAATACCGCCGTTCATTTCGCACTTGGAAGATAGAATACAGCTTACAGCGGCTTTTCTATTAGAAACATTTTGATAGCCCCGACATGGAGTCCACATCCCCACTGTATCCCATAAACAAGAATGCTAATCAAGGGCCTCTTCTATTGCGTGAAACCAAAAATTTGATTATTAACATTGAACATTTTATGGACGATACATGATAACTTCATACACTATATAATTGCACCTAATCGGTTTGGAACTTTGGATGGTTAGAGGTTTAAGTTTGTTATAATACAAAGTTCCTCTATGGCCTAGCTTCCTCTCTTTTTTATTAATTTTTTCCTTTTTTTAATAGTTATATTCACTGTTGCAACTCTACATTTTGTAGAATCTTACAACTATATTCTATTTTGCAGTGGATATATGGCTCCCGAGTATGCCATGCGGGGTTACTTAACAGAGAAGGCTGATGTTTATAGTTTTGGAGTTCTAATACTCGAAATCTTGAGTGGAAGAAAGAATTGTTACAGTCTGCATGACAAAAATATTTACCTTCTTGATGAGGCATGTGAATTTCTCTCTAGTATACCATCCGTTTTAGTTCATCCCTATGTAAACTTACCTTATTTTATTTTTACTTATTTTTGGTAAAGCTATATAAAACTTGCCTTAATGCATGTTTATGATTTGAAATTGCAGGCCTATGATTTTTATGAGAAAGGAAGACAATTAGATTTGGTTGATCCCATCTTCATGGGATCCGACTCCGGGGTGGAAGAAGCAACCAGGCTATTGGATATAGCAATGTTGTGCACGAACATGTCCCATACACTCAGGCCTAAAATGTCTGATGTGGTGGGCATCCTCCAAGGCAAAAAGATTATAACGCCCATTGAATGGACGACACACATCTCTTCACCTTATACAGCTCTCAGATGGGAAATGGAATCTAAATCTCTGGATTGCACCTCTAGCATTGCAAAGGAGACTGGCGATCATGGGTAAGACATTCTATCTCATCAAAGATCCAGTTGTTTTTGCTACCATCTTGCCATAGAGAGTGTCTGTGCTATCCCTACCCATTCTCCGCAGAGGAGCTGGAATCCTTGCAATTGTCAATGTGTGATTTCCTAGGTAGAGTAAATTTTATTTATCTCCATTGTTGTTGGTTGCTTTAATTTTTCTTATGCATATATATAATTTTTTTTCACTTTAGGTATTAGTGAGAAATCATGTACATTGTACAATAGTCCACTTTATAATAATATGATATAAATTAAAAACTCTTATAAAAAAAATTATTTTGAGGAACTAACTTGGTTATCCCACAGTTACCACTCATCGTGGGGTAGTATAAAAACCCTTTGTCCAAATATTGTAATTTTGTAAATGAAAGTATAGTTTGGACTGTTGACTTGCTTTGTGACCTTACCTGTTTTATCGAGGAGGATGCTAAGAGGTATACATATGCACACTTGAATCGTTTATCAATATACATGTTCTTTCTTCTCTCTTAAAAAGGGGAAAAGGAACGGAAACTTGGTTCCTGAGTTTTTGTTTTTGTATATTTTTTTTTTGGCTTCCCAAGTTTATGACTAAAATTATCTAATATTCGTCAATATAGAATCTATTATCTTTAGTTTGAACAATTAAATTATATAAGGAATGCCCTTATTTGTTGTTAAAACCTACACATAATAACATTTACAGGTCCAAGTATATATGAATAAAGTGACCATCCTACCTTTTTAACTTATGAAAAAGTGAATAGAGCAACGAGGTAAAAGTTCAACCAATCCTAAGTTCCTAACTGCTTTATTGAAAACGAAAAAATAAAAAGAAATAAGAAAAGGAAAAACCATGTCATGTAGACTGGATCCTTTCCTACCACATATGACCTGCTAAGGTCCTGTCTAACAGGTGGCAGGACACTAATGAACTAAGGATGAGCTCGGTTGCCCTGAGACTCACCAAGAAATCAAATTTATAATTACTGTAGAAGGTTCCAGATATAGAATAATTCTAATAGAAAGAATAATTGAGAAACTAACTGAGAAGCATCAAATAACAAATGATCCTATACTACACTTCCATAGAGACTTATAAAACAACACAGGATCATGAGTGTTGTCATCCCCCCGCAAGTGAATGGGAAAAACAACGGACTATGAGCTTCTCACAAAGATACTGAAACCGACTGTGAGAGAGAGCTTTGGTAAGAATGTTGGTAGGTTGATCAACAGAGCTGATATGATGAATAACCACTTCCTTGTTTACGACCTTCTCACGAACGAAATGATAGTCCACCTCGATCTGTTTAGTCCGTGCGTGAAAAACGGGATTGGAGGCTAAAGATATTGCAGAGATGTTATCACAGTAAATTGTTGGAGTGATAGACAGAGGGAGATGAAGCTCAACAAACAACATTCTTAACCAAGCAAGTTCAGCAGCTGCACATGCAAGAGACCAATATTTGGACTCGATAGAGGAACGAGCAAACGTAGGTTGCTTGCAAGAGCTCCAGAGAATTAGGTTGGCCCCTAAGAAAATGCAATAGCCGGAAGTCGAAGGATGGTCTAGTGAGTCGCTAGCCCAATTAGCATTTGAATAAGCTGTGAGAGTCAGCGGGCTGGATTGAAAGGAGAGACCAAAGTGGATTGTGCCCTTGAGATAGCGTAGTATGCGCTTAATTGCATGGAAATGCTCTGCAGAGGGGTTGTGCATGTGCTGGCAGGCAGTGTTCATAGCAAAGGATAAATTAGGTCGAGTGATGGTGATGTACTAGAGGGCACCAATGAGGCTTCTATATAAGGTGACATCAGAAAATGATTTAGAGGGTGTAGATTCATCCTTCTTCTTGGAATTAATAGGAGAGGAGCATGGTTTATAGTCTGCCATGCCGGCACGCTGAAGTAGTGAAATGGCATATTGAGACTGTGAAAGGTAAAAGCCAGGAGAGGTACGTTGAATATTAATGCCTAAGAAATAGTTTAAGAAACTGGACGGCATGGCAAAATGAGAGCCAATGTCGGTCATGAGAGAATGAATATAAGCCGAGTCATTTCCTGTCAAGAGAATATCATCTACATAAATCAACAGAATGGTGATAGAGTGCTCAGCATGCCGAACAAACATAGAGGTATCAGTTGTACACGTCTTGAAGCCTCTTGTCAAAAGAAAGGAAGATAGACGATGATACCATGCACGAGGAGCCTATTTTAAATCATAGATGGCTTTCCGAAGCTTGCAAACATGATGTGGAAAGGCCGGATCAATGTAGCCAGGTGGTTGAGTCATGTAAATATCCTCATGAACAAAACCATGGAGGAAGGCATTTTTTACGTCCAATTAGTGAATTTGCCAATTGAAATGGAGAGCCAGAGACAATATAATGCGAATGGTAGCCATCTTAATGACCAGACTAAACGTCTTGGTGTAATCAGTTCCATACTCTTGAAGATAGCCCTTGACGACAAGACGGGCTTTGAAACGAACTACATTTCCCTTTGCATCATGCTTAAGACGATAAATCCAGCTACAAGTAAGTATGTTTTTATGAGGTGGAGGTGGAGGTGGAATGACAGTCCATGTCCCTTGGTCTTGAAGAGCCTGAAACTCCAAGGACATCGCCTGTCGCCACAGAAGAGATTTAGCAGCCGCAGTATAGGAGGAAGGTTCAACCTCATCTACAGAAGAAGGAACACTAGATAACTGTAAACAGAGAGGATGGCACGGCTTAGAGATGCTGGTCTTGGATGTGTGATCATAGGATGGTTAGATAAAGAGGGAGGAGGGAGAGAAACTGAAGGTGAAGAACATGGATTGTTAGTAGGAGTATTCATGGGTGAGGAAGATGAAATAGGGGAGGGAGGAGCAAAGTGAGGTGTAGGAGAGAGATACGGAGGTGATTGCATGGAATGCAGTGAGGTGGGAGAAGAAGATAAAGATGGGGAGGAAGAGGGAAACTGAACTGATGGTGTGGAAGAAGGCACGTGAATAGGCGGTTGGGATGGAGGGAAAAAGGAAAGTGAAGAATGAGATGAATGACATGTCACTGGGATATGTGGAAAAGAAAAAGGAGATGGTTCCAAAGAAGGAGGGAGAGGTTGGGAAATTATGGGAGTGGGGGTGAGATAGGGTGCGTTCGATGAAGAGAAGAGAAGGTGGATGAGGGATCAAAGCCAAGAATAGGTGGGGTATTTTGGGTATTGTCTAAAGTAAAGGATTTTGAAAATGGGAAAAGATGCTTAACGAATTGAACATGCCGTGATATGATTAAATGGTTGGAGTGTAACTCCTGACAGGCGTATCCCTTAGCAGAAAAGCAGTAACCTAGAAAAACATAGGGAACAGAACGTGGTTCAAGCTTGGAGCTGTCATACGGTCGAGTCCATGGATAGCACAGACAACCAAAGACACGTAAAAAGTTGTAGTTAGGAGGTGAATTAAAAAGCTTTTCATATGGAGTAACATGATCATAAAGCACAGAAAAGGGTAGACGATTGATGAGATAGGTTGCGGTAGAAACAGCCTCAACCCAAAACATTAAAGGCATGGATTTTGTGGTGAGCAGAGCAATAGTTGTTTCGGTTATGTGTCGATGCTTTCGTTCAACCACCCCGTTTTGCTCAGGGGTGTGCGGGCATGTTAAATGATGCAAAATATCATGGGATTTTAAATGAGTTAAAAAATTGTTGTTAACAAATTCACCACTGTTATCCGTTCGAAGAATTTTAATCTTAGTAGAGAACTGATTTTCAACTGAGACTTAAAAATTTTTAAACACAGATAGAGCATCTGATTTCTTCATTAATGGAAACACCCAGGAAAACCTGGAAAAATGATCTACAAAGAGAATGTAATAGCAGAAACCCTTGGAAGAAGCATGAGAAGCCGGTTCCCAGAGGTCGCAGTGGATGAGGTGTAGAGGAGCAACAACCACTGTTTCAGAACGAGGAAAGGGTAAACGATGATTCTCTGCAACCACACAAGAAGAGCAATGAAAATCTAACTTGGAACTTACAGGAAGTTGAAGACGATGAAACAAAGAATGATGAACTTGTTGCGGAGGATGACCAAGGCAAGCATGCCAGGTGAAATCAGAGATGATCGAAGAAAAAAGCGAGGGAGAAACAACTGTTGTTGACGATCGAGCAACAACAAGGGGATAAAGACCATTACGGTAAGGGCCGTGAAAAAGGATTTTCTTCGTTCGCCGATCTTGAATAAAGAAGCCATTAGAGTGAAAAGAAATAACACAATTCTTATCACAGGCAAATTTGTAAGTAGAGATGAGGTTGGTGGAGATGGATGGTACGTGAAGAACATTACGTAGATTAAAAACTTGAGGTGTATAAACTGAAGCAGTACTAGTATGATGTACAAGTAAAGTATCACCATTACCGACAACAACTTTGGTGGAGCCTCTGTATGGATGAGAAAGGAAGATGGCATCAAGATCTGTTGTAATATGATTGCTAGCCCTAGAATCCATATACCACAGAGGATCAGGTGAAGAGGGAGCAACACTAAACAAAGCAGAAGATCAAGTGGTGAAGGTAAGAGCTTGATATTGCAAATTGAAGCGATGGTAGCCATTAACAACGGTGTGATTTGTATGTACATCAGCAAATTTGGCAGTATTCTTGAGAGCCGAAAGAGGAATCTCCCCGAGCTTTGCTACAGAAAACACGGTAACGACCACGTCCTCGATAAGTACGTGAACCACGTGTGTGCTGCGGATCAGGAGAACGATGAGATGCAGAGAAGGTCGACTGAGACTGAAGAGTGAGATCCACATCAGCGACCTTAAGTTGTGCATCCTCAATCTGCAAGAGATCATGAAGTTCTTTGAGGATAATAGTGAGAGGTCTGGTATGAATTGCCATCTTAAACGCATTGAATTCCGCCAGAAGGCCCATTTAAAGTGTAGAGGACAATGTCCTTAGCCTCAAGAGGAGTAGAGATCACCGCCAGAGTATCAGTAATGTTTTTGATGGTCTTGAGATAGTCATGCATGGATTGAGAGCCCTTTTTTATGGTTTGGAGACGACTCTTAAGTTGAATAATGTTGAAACGGGAAGAAGAAGTGAAACGATGTTCCAAAGCTGCCCAAACATCTTTGGCAAATTGGAGATCAAAGATGGTGGGAAGAATCGACTCTAAAATTGTAGCGATCAAGCAGCTGAGGAGCTGATGATTAGTTAATTGCCAGGTTGTATATTGGGGATTAGGCTGAAGATTACCGGAATCATCAAGAATTTTTTCCGGTGGTGGTTAAGTGATCTAGTTGATGAGCACGTGAGGCAGCAAGGATTTGAGTGCACCATAGCAGATAGTTCTAGGAATCCAATTTCACAGTGATAAGTGAACTCAGATGAGAAATGAAAGAAGAAAGCAGAGCAGATGATCTTATAGACAAAAGAGATTGTAACGTAGATGAAGTGGAAGAAGATTTGGAAGGAGAAGAAGTTAGCAAAGGGGAAGAAGCCATAACTCTCGGAAAGAAGAGACGCTAGTCGAGCAGCTCTGATTCCATGAGAAACTAATGAACTAAGGATGAGCTTGGTTGCCCTGAGACTCACCTGGAAATCAAATTTATAATTACTGTAGAAGGTTCCAGATACAGAATAATCCTAACAGAAAGAATAATCGAGAAACTAACTGAGAAGCACCAAATAACAAATGATCCTAAGCTACACTTCTGCAGAGACTTAAATAACAACACAGGATCGTGAGTGTTATCAATGTAGACCGGATCCTTTCCTGCCACTTATGACCTGCTAAGGTCCTGTCTAACAGGTGGCGGACACTATTGGAGGGAAAATGTCAATTACAATTTTTGAAAAATGCAATTCACTTTTTCCCGCCAATCATCTCCTGCCACCTATTAGACAGGACCTTAACAGGTCATAGGTCGGCAGGAGAAGATCCTTTGCGCATGTCATCTAGCCCAACCTCACCCACCACTGTCCTGTCCCATCCCATATCGATCAGCCATTCAATGGTAACTGATCTTCACTTTAAGAGGGCTGATGTTCTGTCCAGGATTTGCCATCCAGGCTGGCTGGTGTCTAGGACACCATGGGGCTTCACATGAAATAAAATGGGCAGGACTTATAATTTTTAACAAAGTCACGGTAAAATTTTAGAGATGTGTGTAGAGTAATTCCAAATGTCTGAAAGTGTAATGTTACTTTTTTACTTTCAAATAGCAACTTTTTAATGATTTGGGGTAAGTTAAGGTCTTAAAAATGTGTAAGTCTTCTGTTCTAGAGATATGGAGCATTCCTATTTGCTTGCATATATATATATATATATATATATAAAATATGAAATACGTTTAGCATTTGAATTGAGAGGTTTAAAGATAGGTATTGATGACAATCTTTTTCTGTTAGGGATGTGGGCTATGCTAACTCGTATAGGAAAAAGAATTATTTTTACTGATAATAGAAATTTCATTAATTAATTCGTATAGTAAATTGAACAATAAGAGAGTTTTTTCATGGCACGGATTTGGTGCGTCCCTTAAATGGATGCCTAACATCATCCCATATAAAATGATGGATACATGTCCTCAAAAAAGTGATATACACTTTTTTTGGGTGGGTGATTTTCACTTTTCGATGCCATGTGTCCATCCCTGCATATGGGCTGACCTTAGGTGTTCGCTCAGGGGGCACACCAAATCCTGCCCCCCCCCCCCCCCTTCCAATGAGGCCCACCCAATTACAAACAAACTCCTAGTTATCTAGCTCTCTACACTCCTTCAAGATATATGCCTAATCCATGATAAGTGTGTTAAATGTTGATAAATATTCAATGAAGGGGTCTGTTCTGTCAAAAAGAGGGAAAAAAAATCCTTGTATTCCTATCTTTCCATATAGTCTCATACCACCACAATGAGCTGGACCATCTTCCATTAAGTTCTCCCCTAAGGCCTAAAGGGGATGGAGGGCCATGATGCAAAGAGATCATGTGGCTCCCATGGAAAACCAATAGACACCAAAAATAGTTTCCAGAATCAACTCCCACACATAGCACACCAGTTTCACCATTCAGGAACACCTCTTTAGGGTATTTACTATTCACACCCCGTTAAGAGTCCCAATCTGTGCAAAGGTCCTTCATCCGAGGTGAGATTAGTTTGCCCCAAATCTTCTGGACTGGAGATGGTTCTGCCTCTTTTAACCAAAAAGCATCATTTGGATCCTTCCACACCCTTGTATCTCACTGCTCCACAGAAATGTGAACCTTGTTTTCGATCTCTGTACCAAGTAAAGGTCTTCGGAACAATGGGGAATCGGGGATCACACAAAAACTCAATCACAAACTTTCAAGTATTGATTTCTGGGGATTTCGTTTGATAGAACCAACTGGAATAACCTCGGCAAAACATCACAAAGTTCAAGAGCACGATACTGTCATCCTGAATTGATCCTCATCCCATTAATTACCTTGAAACCTGATATCCATTGTTGCAAACACCATATTGTGAAACAATAATTGTTGGAAAGTGTCTTGATTTCACAGGTCTCCTAAACCGTGTGGAACACCAAGTCACCAAGGAAACTGTATTTACTTTTAGTAGTTTGTTTATTTAGGTCTCTTAAGACCTAAACCTATTAGGGTTTCTTGGGTGTGTGTGTCATCTATAAAAGGAGTCTTTTATGGGTTTTAGAGTTGCAGAAGACTTGCAGAAGATTGCGGCTGTGGAAGAGAGACTTTAGTGAGAGGCAAGAACGTATTTGGTGTTGGGAGTTCCTATTGTATGTTTTGAACTCTTCTTTGTTCTCCATATTAGTGAAGTTATTGATCGTCTTCGCCCATGGATGTAGGCAGGTTTGCCGAACCACGTTTAAATAGTCTCTTATGTGATTGTTTTTTGCCATTTTTATTTTCTCGTATTGTTTCTGTGCAGTGCATACTTCAATCTGATCCGTGTCTCATTCCGTTGTGTTGTTCTGGCACAACAATAATAATGCTTCTTCATAATTCTATATCATCATTACTGATTCTCCATAGTCATTTACTTAAAAGGTTCTTGTTCCTTAACATTTTTTTTTTTTTTGATGGGTAATTATAAGTGAAGACGGGTTTTGAACCCAGGTCTGTGGTACAACACCCACAGACTTTACCAACTTATTCTTTAACTTCATAGTTGGAAACTTTGGTATTGGTCCAAACTTCAATCCCCTTAGAAGTTGAATTAAGTTGTGGAAATTTGTCCAAGGAGGCACTTTAAAAATTATGAAACCTGTGGAAACAATTTGGAAATGGTCAAAATCTTAGATGACACTTCAGAAAATGATAAGATAGGTACTAATAAAAATTTAGGAATCATTATATATTATATTGAAGCTTTTCAAATGCTCCTGCTCCACTCCATTATATTGAAGCTTTTCAAATGCTCCTGCTCCACTCCATGCACCGGTTGCATAGGTTTCATCTTCATTGACAGATGGCTTGATTACATAGCTTGTTTTGCTGACACACTTCATTCCTTTTCAAATTTGGTGCTCCCATGCTCTTGCTCCACTCCATGCATTGGTTACTTGTATTTCATCGTCTTTGACAGATGACCTGACAACCTAATTAACATCCCTTAAACTTTACCAAAAGCCCACTCTATTTATCATGATGTGCATTTGTTACATGTAGAAAGATGGGTCCTAGTCCGACATCTAGGCATTACATCAGAAAACAACAAAAAATACATCTAATATTGAGGATTTTTGGGGATTATTGTATGAGATTGATTATTTAAGGGTTTTCTTCAGCTGAAGCTATTTGGTACTCTGTTTTTGGTAATTCAAACATGTCTGAATGTTATTGATTTTGATTTCTGTTCTGTTTTTGTAATAAATTGTAATTGCAAGTAACATACTGTGCTTTGTTTACAATATGTTTGATTGGTCAGGATTTGAGTGCTGTCCACATATTTTTTTCTATGCATTGTACTTTTATTATCTTTTATATAAATATGTCACAAACAAAAGCTTTGGACATTTTTAGGTGAACTTATATGATATCCTGGAAAGGGGGAAAATATCTCACAATTGTTTATGGCGGAACAGGATTCGTGTAGCTGACCCCAAATAGTTGAGATACGGCTGTTTGTTGTTGTTGTTTATTTTGGTGAATATGAGATGCTGAAGTTCAATTAAAAGCATCTTCATTGTATTTTTTATGAGATATCAAATGAAATTCTAGAGTCAATGGAGAGTGTAAACATCTTAAAATTGTAAAAATTACTTTCTGAAAGCATCGACCCACATGGAAATTTAGTCATCCATCCCTTTATGGTTTTCCAAACTTCCAATTGATACAATATCCTAGCTATATTTTTCTTCATTTTACTGCCAACTATCAAAGAAACACAATTACTTTTATTCAGGTCTTGAGCTGCCTTGGATTATAAAGTCCAGATATCACAAGTGCTTTGACATAGTGCATTCATGAACTATGGCAATCCAAGGTGGTTTAAAACTCCGAACAGTTGATCATCTGAAATTTCCTGTAGCCCATAAACCATAAGTCATAAATCACACATTGTAGATGATCACAACAGGCTGAATATGTTTTCTGGTTCTCTTAAATCAACTTGTTTGTTCATCAGTATTTATATCTACTACTAATTTAATCTCATTAACTTATTTGTACTTGTCTTTATAATCATAAATGAAGCTCAACGGACAATGGAGGCTCGGATGGTGGGGAAGGTGAGGATAGACTTCAATCATTCAGTAGGTTGTTGGGGTTTGATGAAAAGGAGGACGATTGCAGCCCAGTACTTGCTCATGATGACATTACGGAGTCAAGTGTTTCTGTGGAAGATAAACCCAAGAAAGATGGAGATCCGAAAGATGTCATGGAGGTCAAATCAGAAGAGCATGCATACGATCATGAGGCTGTAGCCCCAAGATATATGCAGTTGTCTAAATCACAAGGGAAATTAATTATTGATCAAGCTACTACAACTGACACAGTGGATGATTCCGGGATACAACTGAAAGTGACATACGAGTTTACGGGTGGAGAAGCTAAAGACCATGGGAATGTTGGTTTTCTTAGTCTAAATTATAGAAATTATTTGTCTTCCAAGCGAATGGAAGCTATGAAAGTGGGAGACGCTGGGATTATGTTACGGTATTTCCAACAGAAGCAATTAGAAAATCCATTGTTCTTTCATGCAGTACAACTTGATGTGGATGAAAAGATAACCAACATTTTGTGGGTAGATGCAAGGATGCAAATGGATTATGGGCATTTTGGAGATGTTGTTTGCTTTGATACAACTTATAGAACAAGCAAAGAGGATCGGCCATTTGCACTGTTTCATGGAGTGAATCATCACAAGCAAACTGTAGTCTTTGGAGCAGCACTACTCTATGACAAAACCATTGAATCTCTGAAGTGGTTATTTCAGACTTTCATTGAGGCCATGTCTGGAAAAATGCCAAAGACTATTCTTTCAGGCGATGATGTAGCAATGGCTGACGTAATAGCCTTGGTGTTGCCAAAAACATATCATCGCATTTGTGTTTGGCATATATATCAGAATGCCTTTAAGCACCTTAACCATATATTTGATGATTCATCCTCTTTTACCAATGACTTCAGTAGTTTGATTTTGGATCATGAGGATGAGGATGATTTTAGCCAAGCATGGGAGAGTATACTTGACAAATACAATTTGAGGACAAATACATGGTTGAAAAAGCTTTTTGAGATGAGACATAAATGGGCTTTGGTATATGGAAGACATGCATTTTGCGCAGACATGATAAACATACAACGAAGCAGAAGTATGAATAATCTTTTAAGAGGGTACCTAAATTGTCAGTATGATTTATTGAGATTCTTCAAGCATTTTGAAACGGTGTTGGAGGATCTGCATCAAGAAGAAATTAAAGCTAGTTTCAATGTAAACCAAAGTTTGCAAAAATTGCCGAAGATGTTGAAACAGACTTCAGAAGCTTATACAGAAGCCGCATTTGAAATGTTCCAGAATGAGTATGTTGAATTTCTGGATTGTGTTATTTACCATAGCAGTGAGGATGGGACAGTGTCCAACTACGAAGTTGCTATAGATGGGAAACCTAGTAAACACAATGTTACATTTGATTCATCAGACGGAGAAATTGTTTGCAGTTGTAAGAAGTTTGAGTTCGCAGGAATTCTATGTTGTCATGCGCTGAAAGTACTTGATAATAGAAGTATAAAGGCAGTCCCACATCAATACATCTTGAAGAGGTGGAGGAAAGATGCGAAGGCTGGAACAGTAAGAGACAGGCAGGGTGTACAAAACAAGTTGACCCTAAATTAGAGTTCTCGGGGCGTTATCAAGACCTGTGTCATAACTTCATTAAGATAGCAGCACGGGCTGCAGAAGTTAAGAAGTTACATACGCTCTAAGCTGTTCAGAAAATATGTTGCAAGGAATGGAAGAAATCTTAAAGAGAATATCTTGTGAGAAACATCCTAGAGTCATTACCGAAAATGGAAAGATTGTAAATCCTTGTTAAAGTGAATGGGCAGAAAGTTACATTTTGAAAGTGTAAAAGCTACTTCAGAAAATGTTGATACAGATGAAAGAGAGAAGAGAGGAGAGATAGCCGTAGTGACTATGTATTAATCCTAGTACTCAAATTAGGAACCAACGGCAGAATGTATTCCTACCACACCAAGTTCGTTCCCTCTAATCTAGGTCCCACTTCAGCATGATGATCATATTTCAATGCCCACACCAATTTTGTTCTTGCATGTAGTACTTCTTGCAGAAGGTATGATCTAGAGACGGAGATTAAAATCCACATGGAAAATGTATCTCACTGTGCTTTCTCTTACCTTGTCCTACTGTAGGAGATTTTGACCTTGTATAGTTATCATACCTTACTGTATTTTAACAGATATTTTTGTAGGATTCTCAGCAAATCTTACCTTGTATTGCTGTAATCTGTAATCGTGTTTTGCATAGTGAATGGATAATATAATACTACTCACCTTGATTTGGTGAGCTCATTCAAACCCATGTTCATTTCATAGCATAATGATTTAAAAGTGTTTTTTTTTTTTTTTTTTGGGTAAAAATGAGCTTTCTTTTCATAGCATAATTAAGATGACAAAGATCTGATATCATCCTCAATTGTTTTCTCTAGCCAAGCAGGTGAGGTAGAAGGTGTCCAGATTGGTATATTTGAGCCTTCAATCCCGTGCTTTGCAATGGCATGGGCCACTTCATTACCTAGCCTACTAAAAGTGTTCAATATCTTTAAAAGTTTCTAGTTACCCTTTAACAAAGTTTTAATCGATGTTTATAACATGAACCTTTGTAAAGTTTCATTTTGATTAATTTTCCTTGCACTTTATGAAGTATCATGTGGTTCTAAGGTGTAAAATGGAGGAGACAAGCTATTATCATGGTTCGGCAATGGTTGCCTATATCCACGGATGAAATATTCTACCGGTTTTATTCTCACTCGGTTGAGTTCTAAAGGCCATGTCTACGATACTTATAGGGAAGAGAAGAAGATGAAAAAGGAAATATAACATAGCAAGATTCATTTACAAGAATGGAAGGAGGAGATGGAAGGATTGTGATTGCGTTGGCGCTAATGGAAAGATTGCAATTGTGATTGCATTGGCGCTGATGGAAAGATTGCACTGATGGTGTCAATACTCTCCCTCAAGTTGGAGCGTGAATATCTTGAATGCCCAACTTGCTTGCAAGATAATGAAATTGTTCCTTTCTGAGTGCCTTTGTGAAGATGTCTGCTAATTGATGCTAAGAGGAAACATGGGATGTTTGAATCAACCTAAGTAGGATTTTTTCACGAATTATATGACAATCCAACTCAATATGTTTCGTTCTTTCATGAAAAATAAGATTTGCTGCTAAATGAAGTGTTGCTTTGTTGTTACAATAAAGACGCATAGGTTGAGAATGATGAACAACCAGATCCTTTAATACATATTATAGCCAAATTAGTTCACAGGTGGTTGATGCTATTGATTGGTATTCAACTTTTGCAGGGGAACTAGAAACTATCAATTATTTCTTACTTTGCCAAGATATAAGATTTTTGCCTAGGAAAACACATTATCTTGTAGGTGATCTTCGAGTAGTGGAGCAAGTGGCCCAACCCGAGTCACAATATGATTCAATTTAGAGAGTGCTATCATGAGATAAGAGAATTCCTTTACCAGGAGCTTATTTGAGATAATGTAGTACTCAATAAGCTACATTAAGATGTGGTTTTTGTGGCTCATGTATAAATTGACTGAGAATTTTTACTGAATAAACTATATATGTTTGAGTAATGATTAGGTAGAAGAGACGACCAATCAAGCACCTATACTAAGTCGGATTATCCAAAAGTTCTTCATCATCAGGTGTGATTGTTATATTTTGTTCCATTAAAAAGTGGACAGGTTTAGCACCAAGTAGACCTGCATCATCCAAAATTTCCAAGGCAGATTTTCTTTGAGATAAAAGTATCCCTTGCCTAGAACGTGCAACTTCAATACCTAAGAAATATTTAAAGAAGCCCAGATCCTTAATATGGAATCGATTGTTGAGAAAATTCTTAAGGACTTGAATTGTTAAACTGTTATTGCCAGTAACAACTATATCGTCTACATAAACAAGAACCACAATAATAGATGAGCCTATTGTAGAAACGAATAAAGAATAATCACAAATAGACTGTTTAAAATCAGTATGACGAAGAGCTAAAAAAAACTTATCAAAGCAATTACAAGAAGCTTGTTTTAGTTCGTAAATGGATTTATGAAGACGACACACCAAATTCTCCCCCTATCGTTGAAGTCCTGGAAGAAGATTCATATAAACTTCTTCATGAAGGTCACCATGCAAAAAGGCATTATAGGCATCTAGTTGATGAAAAGGTCAGTCTTTAATCACAACCAAAGCAAAAACACATCGAACATTTACCAATTTTGTGACAGGTGCAAAGGTTTTATGATAATCAAGACCCTTAGTCTGAGTGTACCCTTTAGCAACTAAGCGAGTTTTATATCTTTCAATAGAACCATTAGAACGATGTTTAATCTTGTATATCCAATTACAATCAATAACCTTTTTACTAGTCAAAAGATTAGTCAAAAACCAAGTCTAATTTTTTTTAAGAGCATGCAATTCAGTGGTCATAGCCTCACACCACTTTGGATGTTTAACATCTTGAGTAAAGGTCTTGGGCTCAATCTCAGCAGAACTAGTGATAGTAAAAGCATAATGTGGTAAAGATAAGGAAGAATAAGAAAGAACATGGTGAAAGGGATGAGCAACACCTGGAGAAAAAGAGGATGGCATAGGAGTTGGTCAAGTGGCAAGAGAATAATACTAATCTTAAAGATGAGTGGGAGGACAGTGTTGTCAAGAAGATTGACAAATAATAGGTTGAGAATGTGGTATAATAGAAGATGGACTAGGAGGGGCTAAAGGTCTAGATGGAACATTAGTGGCAGGAATAGGAAGGACAACAAAAGATGGTGTGGTATTGATTGGTGGTATAACAGAAGGTGGTGTTGAGAGATAGTTTAGTTGCTGAAACAGAAAAACCTCATCATGAAAAGTGACTTGTAAAAATAATATGTTTGTCAAGATCATAAACACGATATCCACGTTGACCAAAAGGGTATCCAACTAATATTCTTTTTTTAGCGCAGGGAGAATTTTTGCATCTTAAGAGACATTTTGTGAGCATAACATAAGCAACCAAATACATGAAGATGGTGATATGAGGGCTTACTCTAAAGGAGTATCTCATGTGGGGATTTTCCAGATAAGAAAGGTGTTGATAAACGATTAATGAGATAAGCAGTAGTGATAATACAGTCCTCCCAAAAGTTTAAAGGCAAGTAAGCTTGAAAATGAAGAGCTTGGGCAATTTCCAACAGATGGTGATGTTTACATTCAACTACACCATTCTGTTAGGGAGTCCCAACACAAGATCTTTAATGAACAATACCATGGGCATTAAATGATTTTGCATGGAGAGAAACTTAAGACCATTATCACTACAAATTTGTTTAATAAAATATTTGAACTGAGTATTAACCATAGCAAAAAAATTCTGAAGAAGTAATTGAGTGTTAGGTTTATGTTTCATCAAATAAATCCAAGTGCACCATGAAAAATCATCGCAATGGTTAAAAAATATCTAGCACTAGTAAGGGAAGTAACAGAAAAATCACCCCAAATATCAACATGAATCAAAGAAAAAAGCTCATTACACATTATTTTCATGGGGAAATCGTAACTTGGTATGTTTAGCAAGAGGACAAACATTATAACTAAAATGAGAACAAAAAATATCATTAATAGTTTTAGATAAAATTAAAAGTTTGGAAACTAATGGGTGGTCTAAACACCAATGCCAACAGTCAAAATGAATGCTTTGCTGAGCTACTAAAGCAGTAGTGTTGAAGATAGGGTGATAGTAGTAAAGGTCACCATGCTTTTTACCCAATCTAATCATCCTTTTCATGCAAGTATAGAAACCCAAAACGTGTGCGTGAATGAACAAACAATACCTCATTTACCACTTTAGTCTTGGTGAATAGAGAATAATAATCTCATTTGTCCGAAAGCAAAGACTTTTAAATACTCATCTTTGTTACTAAAATATGCGTGAATGCACCGTTCATGTTCGTGCATTGCGAAAATCAAAAACTAAAATTTGATATATCTTCTTCTGGTTGGTTATTTTGGATAGTCATAACTCCCATGAGTTTCCTAACCACCCAAGAGACCCAAGAAGGTGGATTCTCATATACAAGAATCACCTATATTCTTGGGATAAGGATTAAAGAATTTCACTCCAAAAAAGAAGACATGAATGAGATAGAGTTTTCCCTCAATAAAGACTCTTCTCAAACTTGTTTTCTACTGCTATAAATATCTTAAAAGCTGCATAAGAAAACACGTTTTTTTTAAAGGAAGAAGGAAGTTTAGAAGACTCATCCTAGCATAAGATCCTCAAGCAAACCTCATTCTCATCATCTAGGCAAACTACATTTCATCCATTTGAAAAGTCTATAAGTTCACCTTTCTTCCAAAGGAAAAAAAACACGTCCATTATACCTCTGTGATTTCTCCAAAGAAGACACTGTAAGAAACTTAATGACAAATCATGCTATGGCTAGGTAAATTTTTTAATGTATAAATAGCGAAGTTTGTAATCACCTATATCAAATAAATGAATATTATTTGTTCTTCTTCTCCATCTCTTTATATTTATGCACCGTCTTTAAATACAAGTTACAAAACTTAAAGTTAATCAGTGGTTGGTTGTATTGAACGACAGTAATCAATAAGTCCATTAGACTTGGACTATTAGTCTCCACCTATAAAATAATAAACTAGCATCTAAAATAGCTAGGTTATTTATTCAATGAATTTCGTCTCATAAAACACGACTCAAAATTTGGTGTTACAGCAAGGTTCTGAAAGATACAAAAATCAAGAAGAAAAAAAATGACAGCACAATTTAAAGGCTTTGTGAACTTGCTAATAGACAAAAGATTGAAGGTAAAAGCAAGAACACAAAGAATGTTCTCAAGATGCAAATTAGTTGAGAGATCAACAATTCTAACATGAGAAACAAGTGCAACGGTACCATTTGGCAAACAAACATGCTTGTTCATGGATTCAGAAGTAATCTTAGACAGAGATTGGGTTAAAAAAGTGATATGGTCTGAGACACCAGGGTCAATAACCCAAGAAGAATTAAAGAGAACTGAACAACAAAAAGACATACCTTTGTGGTTAACACTTGATAGAGGGGCACTAAGACTAAGAAGAGATACCAATTGTTGATATTGTTCAGCTATTAATTAATGAACACTATCTTTGCTTACTTTATTTTCATCAATTGATGTAAAGGCAGCAACATTAACTTGTTTTGGTGGATAGCCATGGAGTTTATAGCACCTAGCTTTGACATGCCCAAGTTTGTGACAATGTTCACAATAAGTCTGATTTCTTCCTTTATTTTCAGTATTAGTATGCTGTTTTCGAGGCTAAAAAGGATCTCCTTTTGGTACGACAAGCATTGCGGCCTTAGGTTGGCTAGGAGTTGTGGTGTAAAGTTCTCTTTGTTTTTCTTGATGAATAACAAAGGAATATGCTTTACCAATCGAAGGAAGAGACTCTATAGCAAGAATCTGACTTCGAAGGGGTGCATAGGACTCATTCAATCCCATTAAAAATTGGTAAAGCTACTCTTGTTGTTGTTGCTCATAAAAATGCTTTAAAGCACCACACGTACATTTAGGAATAGTGTTATTAGATGTAAGCTCGTCCCATATGTATTTCAACTTTGTAAAGTATGTTCTAACAGATGATTGTTCATGGAGGTGAGTACAGATAGAGTGCTTGATTTGAAATATTTTTGTGGCATTCCCTTGAGAGAATCTACTTTCAAGATCATCCCAAACATCTTTAGTGGTTTCAGCATAAATAACGTTATTTGCAATGTTCGGAGAAATGGAATTGAATAACCATGATAACACCATATCATTGCATCATTCCCATTCGACAAAATTAGATTCCAAACCGGTGGGTTTTTTAACAATGCCATAAACAAACCTAATTTGTTCTTGGCAGAGAGTGCCATTTTCATGGAGTGGCGCCAAGTGGGATAATTATCGCCATTTAAAGTTGAGAAACAAGTGTGATTCTAGGACTGTCAGATGGGTGCAAATAAAAAGGTGAGTTCAGATTTGTGCCATTGGGTGAAGATGTTTCAGTGCCTGTAGGTGAAGAGATGTTCACCATGTTAATGCTTATGATACAACCATGGAAAATTTCTGGTTTAATCAAATAACACTAGTTGTATATTGACATACTCAACTCAAACAAGTCTTAGCTTGTAAAACAGAAACGAAAATGACAAATGAAGTAATTACCTCGCTTATTGTGCACCAATGAAATAATACCTAAAGAGATGTAGACGTGAGAAAAAAACTAGGGCCTGCAGAACTAGGGCCACACACAGCTTTCAAAAAGGAGGTAGATGCTCATGGGAAAGGACACCAGGCAGAACTGGACTATGTGTTCTGGATGCAGAACAATATACTTATTTGATGCAGAACCAAGCAGCGATAGCTCTAAAAATAAATCTGATTTCTGAACTGTGTGGGCAGCAGCAGTACGCTACTTTATGCAAAATAGGGCAGCGGCAGCTCCAAGGCCTATAGACTTGAGATTAATGAGTGATCGGTTCTTAAATACCATTGAAAAACAATTCAGTGGTTGAAGGAAAATAAAAAGATAACGATAAAGATGGGGCCAAGATCAATCAATATTGATCAAGATCTAGATTCCCATGGTGATCAGCATCAGCTTTGATATCATTTAAAATGGAGAAGGAGACAAGCTATTAGCGTGGTTCGGCAATGGTTAAATATTCTACCAGTTTTATTCTTGCTCACTAGAGTTCTACAGGCCTTGTCTACAATACTTATAGGGAAGAGAAGAAGATGAAAAAGAAAATACAACCCAGCAAGATTCATTTACAAGAATGGAAGGAGGAGGAGATGGAAGAATTGTGATTGCACTGGTGCTAATGGAAAGATTGCGATTGCGATTGTGATTACGCTAGTGCTGATGGCATCAATATTAGGAAAATCTCTCAACACATGAACAAAATTGTCATACTTTGGCTTGGTACATGTATCAACAACCTGTTTCACTTATTCAACAATCCAATCTCATCTTGTACGAAGCACCTAATCCCATCTTTTGACTAACATGGCTTTCCGGTAGCACTCGTTTAACCAGTAATTATATTTTGATCTTCATGTATTAATTAATTGATGTTTTGAAGAGCAGTTATTCTGATGTTTAATCAAGTCTGGAGTTAATTGTCATAAGAATTTTAGCTTCTGCCTTATACTAAGAAATGGGAATTCATCTGTAGAAGATTGCAGTTGAGGCAGTTAGCAATAAACGAAGTTCCAATGTTGGATATTTTATATAAATGCCTTTACTAATTTTATAAAGAGAATTTGTCTGGCTATTAGTGAATCTATAGTTGGCTCACAAGTTTTGATGTATTACATTAGTCAGTCCCCTATATGATTTCACCGTATGATAAATTGGTACGGTATTTTGTTTTGGATACTAAAACTTGATGCTATACATGTTATATAGGTCTGGATACTACCAGGGATGGCAATAGGCCAATACAACTAGACCGAGTCTGGGTCGGGCTGAGCAATGTCTAACCTGAATCTGACATGGATTCAAACCAGGTTCAGAATGGCCAATGTACCCTTTGATAGGGAGCTAGTTAATCCATGCTCTTCTGCCAAAAGCGTGTTGGGTCATTTGTGGCAGGTCAATCCTGGTCGGATTGGAAAGTGTCCAAATCAACCCAAGCTGAATTGGGTTTAGCCAAGGGTTGGTTCAATAATTGCTTCCCCCACTAGCTATGAATATGATGTGGTAGTACCTTGTTTGCAATTAACTTTTTTATTTTCTTTTGACAAAATTGCTTTTCATATAAATATTTATTTACATACACATTAAGGAACTGAAAGCACATGCTTACATGAAAATGTGCTGTCATCTGTTAGATTGGAATCTGATTGGTTTCATATTAATACATACACGGGTATGGGTGTTATCTGTTATATATATATATGAGAGAGAGAGAGAGAGAGAGAGAGGTTGTGTGGCTATGATCGTTTGATTGGGTTGATCCTTATAAATCTTTGAGAGGATATAATATTGGATACTTTGAATCACCAAGTTGATTCATTGACTTGATTGAATTAACTTGATTCCAAAGTCTAATGAGTCAAGCCATGTTGTTGAGTCCAAATCATACCTGATTGATTCCCTTGAATTATACCTATTT
>JAOXJP010223704.1:0-11656 GCA_025762735.1 Platanus orientalis | reverse complement strand
GAATTCTGTCAAGATCCCACACCCTTTAGGGTTTGTTTGTTTTTGTTTGTTTGTTTGTTTTTTTTTTTTTTTTGTTGGCTTCTTTAAAATATAAATATATCATTACCCACATTTTGGAGGGAACTTGTAGTCTTCCAAAATGTGTGAGAATCTTGGATAACCCTTAAGAATGCATGAATGCTGAGGAGATCGGGTCGGATCTTCATCTTGTATCTGGTTCAACTTTTGAGTTAATTCCTTTTAACTTTATTGATTAAGTCATAGAATTTCATATGATGATCATGGGAGTTTTATGAAGATGAGCTGTATTTTTTTGTGTGAAACTTAATCAAAATTAACGTTTTAGAAAAAATTGAAACAACACACCATGAATATCATCACTAGTAAAAAGAATAGAAAGTTGAAAAGAGACTTATTTTGATAAAACCCCATAGAATAATTAATTAACTTAGCCAAGATATTCCCAAAACAAAGCTACCACAACAGTGCTGACCTTTTCATTTCTTTTTTGGACTTGGAAACCCATCTCTGTGATGATATCCTTGATCCTCTCAAGTAAATCTTTTGCTAAATAATTTTGACATAAATATAATATTTCTCTTAGAATCTCTTGGAAAAGAAAAACAAATTTATAATATAATTTACTTGAAAAAAATTAACTTAATTCAACCAACTCTTATACTAATTACTCATAGTTAACTATACTCACTCCACATTATCAAGGGCTTTTGTTTGGCTATCTCTTAGCGCAAACAAATGAACAACACATGTGAATAGCTTCCCTTTTTAGATAACAACAATGTCTCCACTGATGAAGCTATCTAGCTTTGCTTTACAAATTTTATCATATACATATTACCTTGAAAAGCTACTTTGATTTTTATGAACACATGTAGGCATCAAAAAGTTATGTATACAAATCCTATTAATTAGTGACTCTAGCATTGACAAGACATTATAGATTTTAAGAGAGTAGAACACATGAAAATATACTTGTATCTATGAAGAACTTGCTATGATGTAGAACTCAATTGGCCTCTTTCAATTAGACCATGTTATTGGAAAATAAGAATTCCGTTTGTATGATCTCATTGTTGAGGAAACTCATTTCATTTAACACTAGAATGTAATACTTGAGAAAGTTCAAATAGTGTCTAAACATAACCAATTTAAAATTTTATCATGATTTAATTGGAGCACTAAATAGCTTATACTTTTCTAGTGTAGAAACTATTTTCTAATATATTCCATTTTTGCATGTGGTAGACCGTGACAATAGTACTAATTGGAAAACAAGTATAGGCTAGTCAAAATTTATGTCATTAAATGTGGCAGAAAAAATGCAAGTGTTATCAATTTTCAAGCTAAATGCAAGTTTTGGGGAAGAATTGACAAAGAAAATGTTTCACACGGGTTGTTTTTATCATGCTAAATCATGTTCTGCACTAGTGAGTTTTATTTTTATGTGTGCTAGACTTGCATTCTTTATTATACATTGTGTTTAATGCATAAAAATATTTTGAATGCAATAACATGCCATCCAAACTATACATAAGGTTCAAAACTAGTTTAACTGTACTTAAAATTAAGTAGAATGATTGGCACAAATAGGTTCAAGGATTGTCTAAATCAATTGAATATGGAGTTAGAATTTTGACTATTAGTGTTGAATATTAGAATAGTATTTATTTGGCTAAATATTTCTATTTTTCTTTTTATCTAATAGATAATAATTTGATTATAAAATAATATATACAAAGCCTATATGAACTATATAATCAAAATATAAAACAAGAAACACTATGTTTCAAGGAACATTATTGATTCTCGTTCAAATACAAGATCATGGAAAGACATATTTATAGAGCAACCAAGAGGAATGCCCAAAGAAATAAAAGGCCAATTTTTTTAAGTACTAGTAGGAAGCACATGCTAACTATAGCTTTTATCGTGTAAAAATTGTTCAAGTACAAAGAAAAAAATCAAAACAAGATTAGTATAGTAAAGACATGAACATATATAATAGTGCTCCATCAATCATGTTGTAAAACATAAAAAGATCAAATGAATGCTTAGTTACACACTTTATATGAGATGTAACTCATTATACCAGCTTATCATCAAAATAAATAAATAAATAACCACCATCTTGCCTTTTATTTATTTAAGCTACATTGATTGATAGAGTTTCTACTTAATCACTTTGATAGAATAACTTAATTGCTTCATGTTGTACCATTTAACTCTCTTGTGTGGGAAAATTATAGTTTAGTTTGATTAGAACACAATTTACCCTACAAAGCAATAAACCTTGCAATATTTAACAACTAAGAAGTACTAAACACCATGTGAGTGTAGAATGGTTAGAACCATCTAAATTTGCATCTTTCAAATCCAAATATAATGTGAGCATCATTCATTTTGTCTTATCAATGAGTTCTCTCTTAGGCAAAAAATTGATATCATTTATTAATTCAATGTATCTTTTATGCAATTCTTATTGTAGTAATCATTCAATTAGGTTAGGTTCTGAATCTCTTGACCATAGTTTACCACAACAAGAAACAAAAGTAAGAAGTGATATGAAAGTGAGAAGTGAAAAGTGAGGCTCAATAAATCCTTGAGAAACAATAAGCGAAATACAATTAAGAAGTGATCCTTGAGTGGGTAAGAAGCAATCATAAAATGAATGGAGAAGTGATGATGAAGCTATTGTGTTACAAGTAAAGTATTTTTGGAAGCATTCACAAAACCATTAGAAAAAATATTATGAAATTAATAGGAAATAAAATGAAAATAATAGATTAATAAGTGATACTAATAGGAGGTAAATAACAATGTCTATATCCAATAAGTACAATTACAATAAATGATTATTAATAGTAAATAAATAATAATAATAACATAACTTACATTTAATAAGAACCATTATAATATAGTAAAAGAAATAAAGTCAATAAAGTAATAAACAAACCTAAAAACTATATTATGCAAATAATCATGGCATATAAATGAAAATAGAATATGTAAGAATCATATAAAGTTAGTAATTAATTATAAA
Source organism: Platanus orientalis (assembly GCA_025762735.1). Taxonomy (NCBI): domain Eukaryota; kingdom Viridiplantae; phylum Streptophyta; class Magnoliopsida; order Proteales; family Platanaceae; genus Platanus; species Platanus orientalis. The sequence goes on along the minus strand of JAOXJP010223704.1, from coordinate 8,595 downwards.
ACAAATATGTCCAATCAACTCTATTTAAGATGGTTGTGGTATGATCTCTCCAAGGGAGAGGTCGGGGTTTTAAGTCCCCTAGGCAGCATCCCCAATGGATTAGGTTGATGCTTGCCTCTCCTCGACAGTGATAGTGTGAGTTCACCTACTATGGCAATAGTAGGCCAAGTGGCCTTTACCATAAAACCAATTATTATTATTTAATTAGGACCCAAGTTTATAAAAGTATAACGAATCATACATTGAGATTTTTGTAGATAACTAGGCACCTTTGAGTTAACTATAGAAGACTTTGTATGAAAACATTTGATTCGAATCTTTATTATTGGATTCAAATAAAATAATATATAAAAAAATTATTAATAAATCCTTTTTTTATTTTACAAAATCAATGCTAAATCCCAAAGAAAATGTCTTATTTATGCCATTGGCATAAGGTTGACATTAAAAAAAAAATTATTTTACTTCTTGTATCACTTCAACTCGCTTCTCTACACACTTCCACTCGTTTTTCCATACGATTCCAGTATTACTTTCACACACTTTCCCAATTTCCTCTCAAAAGCTTCCCTCGTGTTTTCCATTATTTGGGGATGTGGAATAGAATTAGCTACCTAGGAAGCGAGCTTCCCACTCAAGGTCAAACTTCTTTGCAAACTACGGTTTTGACTCCTAGGACCTATTAATGAATAGTCAACCTCACTCCCTCCTTATAAGACACATATAGAGCGAATGATATGGAATTTAATGCTCAGTGTGATCTCATTTTTCACATAGCTCTAATATTTCCTACATAAAACTAACAAAGCCTTATCTCAATAACTTGGGGGGTCCATAACTTGGGTCATCTACAAGAATCCTATTTTGTCATGGCACTGTATCTAGGACCAATTCTACCGCATTAGCATAAAGTTGAATCAATGAATTTTCAGAATTCCTATTTAATGATTTTCCTACGGTTTTATTCTTGTTATCTTTTTTATGTAACCCTGCTCCATTATGAGGGTTTAAGAGTTAGGTGAAAATGAGTTTCATGAGAACTGTGCAAACAACACCAGGGTGATGACAAATTAGCATCGAAAAGTGATAAGTGCGTCAACCCTTTGGTGCCGTTTTCACAGTTCTCATGAAATTCATTTGCATCTAATCCAAGCCCAAGACGAGTGGTGCCAAAAACATTGATGAAGTTATTTCCCCAGCAGAAGCTGCCCTCAACTGGCAAGCAAAAAATGCAGTCAAGCAAAATGCTATTCTCACCAGAATACTTGATGCCCAAACAAAGACACATACAACAGTCACCAAGCAACTCACCTCGCTTGAATTGCTCATTCAAGACTGCAAAGCAAAGATAGCTCAGTTAAAAGAAGAACTAGCTTACATTGCCAGAACGGTCAAAGATTGATACCAAGCAAATGAACTCATAAAGGCAAAAGAAGCAGAAAAAAAGAGTTTGGAAAACCAGCTCAGAAGCATGGAACAATCTCACCAAAAAGAAAGTCAGGCTACAGCCTCCTCATTTGGCTCTCGATCCACTTCAGATCTAGCCCAATCAGTCTTTCAGCCTCTGCCCCCAGCACCTTATATTCCAAACATCAGCTACCAACCTCTCTCTATACCCCCTCACCAAACTACTTCTCTGTTTCCTCCCCCTTATTACCAAAAGTTAACCCCTCCACCAGCCTCAACCCAACCTAACCTTATCCTCACACCTTCATCTACATTATACCCAACTCCACATCCATATACCAGACTAGTTCAACCACCACCGCCAGTATCACCAACCCCACCGGACCCTACCTCAGGAGCCTCAACAAGACAACCACCCAACTTGTTTCCATTAGAACCATTTAACCCTCTTACCTCTTACCTTCATCAGCTCACAATTCCATTATCACCCCAACCAGAGTATCCCCCTAATACACCTCACACTCACACCCACCTCCTCAATGCATTTGACACTCTGATGATGGAAACCGAAGAAACCCAACAAAACACCTCTGAGCCGTAAGTAACTGAACCAATGGATGAGGCAACTTCCAATCCATCCCCTCCACCAACTCCCCAAGTGGACCAGAATTGGTTCTTCACATTAGAAGATGTTCCCCCTTCCAAATGGTGGAGTCGTCTCCTAGAAATCCTGGCATGGGCCCAAGTCCAATTACAAAAGCCTTTTGCTAATCAAGCAACAGTAATAGCCCAAATTCCTCCAAGACTTCTTGGCAGACTTAAAGAATGGTGGACCAATCTTGGTGAATATAGACAAATGCAAGCCCTACAAAGTGCCAACATAGAAACCTTTGTCACCCACATCCACAATGAATTTGTGGGAGCACTATTCTACCACATTGACAAGCAGCGAGAAGAGTACCTCCAGATGAAATGCTGCTCATTTCATAAATCAGATATAGAAAAGCATTACTGCAACATGTCTTCCAGATTCTATGCAATCAATGGGCTTGATGACACCAATCTGAAGCAGGCATACCTAAACTCTCTCCCTGACCCACTGGGAAATGAAACATCCAAATTACTGTCCACAAAAAATTTGACAGTCACTATAGCATCCTTGGGAGAAATTTACCAAAATGCTCTCCTAGCCCTGGAAAAATTCTGCAACACTTCCAAGTTCCTTAAGCAACTTGATACATTAGGTAAAAAGCTTGGTTCTACCTGCACTGATCACATTTCTATCAAATGCAAAGACGAGAAAATCTGTGACTGTAGAACTACCAAAAAGTCCCATTTCAAAAAATATTCTCCAAAGAAATCCTCTTCTTCCCTTCCCAAATGGCAGTTCCTTAAGAAGAAAAGGTTCAAAGGAAAGACAACAGATACCTGCTACATCTATAAAAAAGGGCTATTTTGAAAAAAATTGCACTTGCAAAGAAAGAAGTGCCCATCTGCTCCAGCAAGCCAAACAGATAGCTGACTCCGACTTCTCCGATGTCGAGTCTCACTTCTCCCTTGAAGATTCCTATTCCCCAGATTCTCTGCTAGCCATCCCATTCTATTCCTCCTCGGAAGAGAAATGGATTTTCCAGCCCAAAATCAGGCAGAATTATTAGCCCAATCCCACCTGGTCCAACCATCCCCAACAGCCCAGATAACCATTAGACCAGAACCATTTGCTAGACCAATCCCAGTCATTGCCTATTTTGACACAGGAGCAACAACCACCCTCATCAACCCATCCCTCCTTCCAAAGACCCACTGGAAAACCACCAACCTCATCTTCAGAGCTGTTAATGGCGACCTATTCCAGATCACCAAAATCAGCAAACCTATCACCATCCAACTGTTTCCCAACATGAAAATCCAACACCAAGTTTTGGGCTGCAAACTGACAGGCAAAGATCTGCTACTTGGGTTCGATATCCTCCACCAACTCCCTGCTCTTCGTTGGAGCAAAGATGGCATATCATCACCACCCCATTTTCTCCCTTGGACCCACATACCCAGATTGTACCATCTGTCCTATGACCCTATCCTCCAACTTCTTCATAATGCATGTATAACTTCCCATTCCTCTTTCACCCATGCTCACCCCTTATGGAAAAACGAACAATTCTTTGTTCGTCTTCCATTCAAACTCAATGAAGATGCAAACCCCACAACTGCATCCCATCGATGAATGGCACCAGACCTTTACCAGAAAGCCACTCAAGAGCTAGCCCACTTATAATAAGGACTTATAGAGCCCACGACCTCCCCTTGGGCATGTGAAGCCTTCTATGTAAACAAGCAGGCTGAACAGATCAGAGACAAACTCAGATTAGTAGTAAACTACCAGCCTCTGAACTGCTTCCTCACAGACTCAAAATTTCCTCTTCCACAGAAGGCTGATATGTTCCAGTATCTCAGAGAAGCCAAAATCTTCTCTAAGTTTGATCTCAAATCAGGCTTCTGGCAACTTGGCATTCACCCTGAAGATAGACCCAAGACAGCCTTTTCCGTCCCCAATCACCATTTTCAGTGGACAGTTCTACCCTTTGGTCTAAAAACTGCACCTTTTCTTTTCCAACAAGCAATGTTTCGCATTTTTCAACCCATCCTCCCTAACATGCTCATCTACATTGATGATCTCCTTCTGTTTTCATCCACTCTAGAAACCCATCACAAACTCCACCAATTTGCCACTTTAGTTCACCAACACGACATCATGCTTTTAGAAAAAAAAAATGGAAATTGGAAAAAGAGAAATTGACTTTGTAGGAGCCCACCTCCATGATGGAAAATACATACTGCAACCCCATATCTCCACTGCCATCCGTAACTTCCCAGACAAACTTCTCACACAAAAATCAGTCCAACAGTTCCTCGGTCTTGTAAATTACATGGCTGACTTCATTCCCTACATTGCCCAATCCAGAGCCACCTTATCCTCTCTTCTCAAAAAGCACCCTCCTCCTTGGGGTCCCCAACACTCCAAAGCAGTCCAGTCCCTTAAGCAGCATTCACAACACCTTCACCCCCTCCACATCCCCGGCCACTCCACCCCGAAATAGAAAAGTTCCAATTCCATCTTACTGGACGCATCTTCACTGTTGAAATGGACTCCTCGACCTTTCCCAAAATGTTCCAATTCAAACAGAAGATCCTTCCCAATGCCCAACTCCTCAGATGGGCCGCATGGTTTGCCAACTGGACTTTCAAAGTCAACCACATCAAAGGTATTCACAATAACCTTGCTGATCTTATGTCCCGAAAACCCCAATTATTTCACCCCCTTCCTGCCCCCATTGCTCTCTTATATCCCCTCACTCCTGTCCCACCAAAAGACCCGCTAACTCTCATCTCCCATCTTCCCCCCGATATCCAAGCTATCTTGATGACCTATATTCAAACAGCCCGCAGTACCTATAACTTCCATACCTTTCTTAAATTACAGCTTAGAAGATATGGCCGCATATTCACCCACATTCCCCATCCCCTTTACCCCTTCCTAGCCTCATTTACCATCCGATGGTATTATCATCTTCCCAAAGAAGCACTCTGTCTCTTATGGTACCTCTTTGAGAAATATACCATCGCATTCATTTTCGACGTTCCTCTAGTCTCGGCCTATATCACCCAAGCCATTGTTAACCCTGCCATCCCACGTCACTTGTCCCACTTTGCCACCCTCCTTAAATGGTTTCATCTTCTTCTAGTCTGGCAGGCCATGTTTACACCAATCCAATCCCAATTTGCTGTCATCACCTTCCATAACCCCACAGACTTCATACAAGACTTTTTTGACCCACCTCCCCACCCCCCCATTCATACTATACCCACTCTCCCATTGCAAACCTTCAAACCTGGACCTCTTACCACTATATGACCCATCGTCATTTCCATCCAGCAACCTGGGATCTCTTCCAAGAATCCATGTGTGCCCTAAACCATACCACCATTGACAACATTCCCCCACATATTCTTTCAAACCCAACCGCCCAAAATGGATGCCCCATATCCGATACTCTATTCGATGGACTCCTAGATTTTTTCGAAAGAATTGGACATCTAGGAGACAGCTCATCAGACGAATCCCTTTTTATCGGCTACCCCGGTACAAGTGACTCGGAATAGACTGTCGGCTCTCCACTTCATTCACGTGACTCCACAATGCGCGCCGAATGCCACCTGGCGCTCCACTTATTCTGCCCGTGATTTCCCATTGCGCGCCAAATACCACATGGCAATCATCCTCATCTCTTCATTGCGCGCCTTATACATCCTGGCGCTCCATTTGTAAAGACTACAAGATGTATCTTATGCTTTATTTTGTGTTAGTTTGAGATCCGTCTCCGGAAGGATCTATAAATAAGATGTTTTGTGATAGATTAGGCAGACTGAGGAGTGTCCAGATCGCCTATGCTTTCAGTAGTGTTACTAGTTCAAGTTAGGATTTTCTCTTTATCAGTGTCAGTTGTATTCAGACTACCTACTATCTACCTACTATCTTTGTAGAGGTAGTATTGTTCTGTTTCTGTTAATATATTCCGGCTCTATATTCCGGCAACATTCTGTTCTCTGTTTCTGTTTCCCTGAGCCAGTGCTGGTGTTCTGAGAATCATTGATATCTTTGCTGGCATCATCAGAAAATTTTCGTGAATCAGTTTTCCCAGTTTTCTTACAGTAGCCTAAGCAACTACCTGGGGGATTATCACTCAGGTTCTCATACACAATGATGTTATTAGGTTCATCACCCCCTGAAGAAGGATCGGACAGGCTACTACTGTTGGTTGTTGGGCTTTAACTTCTTCAACCACCAAGATCTGAGAGACATTGTTCCCAGCACTGCTTGTTGTAAGCTTAACTTCCCATGTCCCCATCTCTTGTGCTACAGAATGAAACAACCTTGAACGGATACTCTGTAGCTGGAGGAAGATTTTACACCGAAAACCTTGCATTTGGTGTGAATAACCTACAGGTAAGGAACCCACTGAGCAGCCAAGACACTTTGCCAGTCTACCTAAGTTATCCACCTGCCCAATGCCAAAAATCCTGTTCTTATGCAAATTTACTTTCAGGCCTGACATTGCTTCATAGTATCTAACCGCACATCTTAGGTATTTGAGTTGCTTTGTCGAAGCTCTACACATAATTAGGGTATCTTCTGCAAACTGAAGGTGAAAGACCTTTATCCCATTTGGTTTCACCTCAAAACCTTCGAAGAGGCCACCTTGAAAAGCTTTGCAGAGTAGAGCCTCAAAAGCCTCTTCCACAATCAGGAAAAGAAAATGAGAGGGGGGATCACTTTGTCTCAATCCTCAAGAGCCATGAAAGTGTTCCATTGTAGTACAATTTACTTGAACAGAATGCGCCAATCCATAGCACTTTTTCATCCATGTCGTCCATTTCTTTTCAAAAGATGAAATCAGAAATATAAGTTGGGAAGGAAACTTGAAGTGAAAAACTTACCTGTCCTGCTTGATTCGCAAAGCCCTGACTCTCATCAGCCAAAAATTACATCGGAACAGAAGGTTTACTTGACACCCTTGTAATTTTTCTGTCTTCATGTAGCATACAATTATCCCCATGAATATGAGACCCTATACCTTCAACAAGAGCTACCTTCATATGAATGGCATTAGTGTTAGAAGGCAAATCTTTCCCAAGATGCTGCTCAGTAACTAGTAGAAAATTGGAAACAGAGTGCAAATCACAAAAACAAGTCAATTTAGGAAAAGAAGAAGATGATAAGGAAGAAAATGACAATACCTCATCTGGAGACCGGAATAATAAAATACAAGCTGTCCCCCAAGTAAAGACTCAAGAATTGCATTGCTGCTCAGTTCATGGTTGGCTTTGTGTCTTAAACCACCACTAGATATGCTACCAATGCATAGTGAGTCCATCCCTCCATCCCCCATACTAAGCACTGTCCCACCTTGTACCTTAAAATCCAGCGATAGTGACACTCTGTGTGAAACAAAACATTATCAATTGAAGTTGGTGCAAATGAAAATTGAGACTCTGGGGCTCAAGACTCTGGTGCAATTGGTTGATGGACTGAAAAGCACTCATAATTTTGCCAGTTCAATCCCAGCTTCCACACACAAATAAAATGGGAATCTTCCATTCCATTAGATAAACTGTAAAACACTTCTACAAGCTAATTCATAGGAGTAGAGTGAATGAAAACTACATGGCATCTTGGTAGACCCTTGTTCTTAATTCACCAAATTTGTTTAATCTGGGCATTTGATTTTCTAAAGATTTTAGCAAAATAGTCAATATTTTACTCATTTCATGCTTTGAATAAGTTGACCACATTAGAGAAAATGTCAAATCTACCATTAAAATCTAATATTTGGATTTAGTCTAATCGCAGCTTTTCCCTGAAAATTTAAAACTGGTGCCAGATTTCCGTAGTTTCATTAAGAACAGAGTTGTTGACAGATATGTGATAATTGTCTCTATGGCTCTGCTGCAAACACAGTCCATGCACCTTTGATTGGGTGAGAATGAATGAATTCTTTATCTGAAAATAATGAGCTAGAGTGTTAATTGTGGCAGCCCGAAAAATTAATTCTAGAAGAATATGTTAAGACAATCTGTGTAGGATTCAAATGGGTGTTTTTCAGAATTGTCTTACATGTGTAAATCATATGGATGGTTTATTATTCTATAGTTCATTACTCGTATCAGTTCCTCCAAAACCATTAAAGTTCTTCCTGAAACAGTTTAGTTGCTCTTACCCATTGAAAATCTAAATGAAAAGGGTGGACACGGATTCAAATTTACAGACGCTTTGCAAAGTTTCCTGGATTAATATATGCAGAAACACTAAAATTATATTTAAAAAAAAAAAAAAAACCGTTATTGAAGGAGATGGGTATCCCTGAGATGCCTAATTTGGAGATCTCATTTGGGTTTGGTCACTGGCTACTTTGTTTTCTTCGCATCTCCCGTGTCACACTTTTTTCAAAGAGGATTGGGAGCACTCCCCTTAACTAACGCTAACCACCACACACCCCCTTGTCTTCCATCAGAAGTTTTATTTATTTTCAAAGTACCTTGGAGGAAACTAGAAGGCGGGCCTTGGCGCATCGGTAAGGTTGCTCCATTGTGACCTGGGCGTCACGGGTTTGAGTCACGGAAACAGCCTCT
>JAOXJP010223693.1:0-11656 GCA_025762735.1 Platanus orientalis | reverse complement strand
TAGAAGGACTAGAGGAAGGCCAAAATTGACTTGGGTGGAGGTAGTAAAGAGGGACATGGCAGCTTGTAATTTAACAATAGATAAGGCCCTAAACAGAGCAGAATGGTGGAACAGGATTCGTGTAGCCGACCCTAAATAGTTGGGATAAGGCTGTTTGTTGTTGTTGTTGTATAAGGCGTGAACAGTATAACTAAAGCTTCCATACGAGATCAACTCCCACACGCAGGTCTTCAGTGATTTGAGAACTTTTCTTTTTCCCAGGTATTAGGAAGCCTTAGGCGATATGCAAGGCATCGGTACCCATCCAACTACAACTGATTGCATGTGAGCCTCACGAGCTGAATTCTAAAACCCAGATGTCTTTCCGTCTGTTCAAATATGTCTCACAAGAACAACTCTAGAAACCTAATGGTTGGGTTTTTGGAATATCAAATCATCCCATGGTATTCACAACCCTTGGATGATCTTAGTGGGTAGGACCCACATAAAAAATAAACAAATAAATAAATAAATAAATAAATAAATAAATAAAATATTTTCTTTGGGGCTGGTGGCACCTGTTCTAGAAAAGAGAAAATTTTGAAATTTTGGGAAATCCCCAAATCAGATTGCTGAGCTTGGACATTGATTGCAAACATCTTCACATCATTAAAGAGACATTTGACATCAGATTTGGGTACTAAATCTCTAGTTTTGGTATATTTGGTATAAGGCTTGGACTTGGGTTTCCCTTTTCTTGGTCTAAAATTCCCTTCCCTAAAATATTATGATTGATAAAATATGCCTTATAATTAAATTTTATTTATTCATACATTCTCTAGGGTAATCCAAGTTGCTTCCCTTTTCTTCAACTTAATTTAGGCTCTTTAGAAAAATTTTCAGACACAATATTTTAGGCATATTCCTAAGCCTAATTTTATTTCCTCAAAATAATTCAATAAAAGAACACTACAATTTGGCCTTTAATTTCTTAATAATTTTGTAATCCCTAATACCTTGGTTGCATATAAGCCTAATTTAAAGAATTGCTTGAATTAACATGTGAATTTGCGAGTAGGAATCTTGTTTATTTTTCTTTATTACTTTATCAATTTTATTTCTATCTCTTAACCACTCACTCACTATCCTACATGTATGCTACATCAAATTTCACATCAGAGGTTAGGTTTAGGGTTTTCAGTTACCTATAGGTCGTGTTTAGGTGTAGTTTTTATATTTTTGCAACGCATTGCATATTTTATTTTATTTAGCATATTTAGTTTCCACATTTAGATACATATATTTTTGATTCTAGGGAGTCTTTAGGGTCACCCATCCTGTGCCCTTCGATGTATGCCCAATAGATCTAGACTAGATTACCACCGCAAGATGTCCTTAAAAGCAGGAACCAATTCCCAGCTTAATTAGGATCTGGCCTTCAAGGACTTATTAGATAGGTTAAACCGACTAGTTTTAGCTTTTGACACTAACCACAAGACCATCTAGGAACATATGCATAAACTCTGTAGAGAGGTGGCTTCCCTCCTATGAGACCTTCACAAGAGGGGAGAGGGGTTTAGACAAGACCTCACCTGGACCACCACTCAAGCCATGGATCCATAGGAGGTCATGGGCAAAGTATTTCTAGTCCTGAGCCTGAACTTAAGAGGACCCCACCCAGGGGTAGATCTCCAATCCCGCCTAGGGGACCCCTTTAGAGGACCCCACCCCATGAGGAGATCCTTGAGTTTGAGGATGATGACATGTATCCTCGGGATTATAGGCAACAATGACAAATGAGAGATCATAGAGGTTCAAGAGATCTTGAGGAAAACAACCTTGAAAGCTATGTGGGTTGTGGTATCCACTTTTGATGGGTGCTTAGACCTCAAGAGATTTTTGGACTGGGTCTGCGGGATGGACTAGTATGATATCTCACATCACAAGTAAGTCAAATTCGCTAAGATGAAGTTAGTTGGGTCAGCTTAACTTTATTGGGACTCGGTAAAGTAGTAGCTGTATTGGAGACAAGAGAGACCCATTGCTAGCTGGACAGAGATGCGTGAGAAGCTCAAGGAGAAGTATGTGCCACGTCATTATCACACTAGAATTCTCGAGCAGTATCATGCTATCCACTAGGGATTATCTTGCATCATAGACTACATCACGAGATTCAATAATGGTAGATTGAAATATAGAGTCCATGAGAGTTTAGAAATGAACATCACTCACTTCAAGATGGGGCTCCGACCTAAGATTCAGAAGGAGCATATAACTTACTACATTACCACACTAAAGTAGGTCTACAGGACTACACAAGACATGGAGAGGTATGTGAGGCCTTCATCTCCACCACCTCAGGATCCTAGGCGTCCAGATAGTAGGTTAACATTAGGAGGCCAACCACCCAGAGTTGATCTTGAGCATTCTAGGATTGACCTAATGCTTAATTGAGGAAAAGAAGAGGCCAAAGTTTATTCTTTGGGCAATATTGATCGATGTTACAAGTGTGGTGAGGTAGGCCATTATTCCTAGGCGTGTCCAAGTAAAGAGTTTGTTTTCTATATAGAGGACAACACTTAGGAGGAGGCCATGGAGATCAATAGGCATTTGATGATGAGACTGGTATCAAAGAGACTACTGAACCTGTGTAGACCCCGAGTGATGATGATGGAGAGTGAGAGGATAATTACTTAGCTATCTTGAGATCTTCTAATTCTAGCTATCCCTCTTCCCCTTCACCCCTTTGGGTGATGAGATATGCTCTCACCTAGGCCGCTCTAAAGGAGGATTGACAAAGAAACACTATCTTCTGTACCTTTGCCAAGTGTGGAGAGAAGAGCTATAAAGTTATCATCAACAGTGGAAGATGCATTAACGTGGTTTCTACTGAGAATGTGAAGCAACTGAGACTCACCACCGTCTCACACCCTCAGCCCAATCGAGTGTCGTGGGTAGATTCCTCTTCTATTCTAGTCACCCATAAATGTCAGATGCCTATCAAGTTTGGTCAGTACCAGGACAAGATATAGTGTGATGTCGTGCCTATGGATGTAGGGCATACGATTTTAGGCCGACCTTAGCTCTTCGATTTGAACGTTATGTTGTATGATAGATCTAACACATGTGTGTTCGAATTCAAGGGTATGAAAATCAAACTTACTCCTTTTCCGCCAAAGACCTATTCTAGAGGCAAGAGTTTGGGGAATAAAGGGAAGAACGTGAAGGGTCCTTAGATGAACACCTTGAATATTCTTAGCCCTAAGGAGTTTGAGCAAGAGGTTCAGGGTGATGCCTTAGTGTTTGCATTAGTTGTTAGAGCAGTGACCCATGATCTTATTTTTGATCTCCCAACTGAGGTAGAGCCTCTCATAAGAGAGTTTGGAGAGATGTTTCCTGAGGATTTTCCAGATGAGCTACCACCAATACGTGATATTCAACACGCCATTGATCTAGCTTCTAGAGTGATTCTTCCTAATCTACCCCACTTAAAGGATGAACCCTACAAAGCATGCCGAGTTAAAGCGACAAGTGGATGAATTATTTGAGAAAGAGTATCATCAGGGAGAGTATGAGTCCATGTGTTGTACCTACACTTCTCACGTTGAAGAAGGATGGCTCCTAGAGGATGTGGGTTGATAGTAGAGCCATCAACAAGATCACGATACTGTATATGTTTTCCATTCATAGGCTTAATGACATAATAGATATGATGGCAAGATCTACTATCTTCTCCAAGATTGATCTTAAGAGTGGCTACCACTAGATTAGAGTTAGGGTTGGGGATGAATGTAAAACTGCCTTCAAGATGAAGGACAGATTGTATGAGTGGCTTGTCATGTTCTTTGCACTTTCCAATGTTCCAAGTACTTTCATAAGGGTAATGACACATGTATTGAGGCCATACATAGGAAAATTTATGGTTGTATACTTCAATGACATTCTTATATACAACCTTAGTAGGGAGGTTCATCTGAGCCACTTTGGAATATATGTGAGATACTTTATAAAGAGAGCCTATACGTGAATCTTAAGAAGTGTGCATTCATGACACTGAGAGTTATCTTCTTAGGATTTGTTATATCAAGTGAGGGAGTAACGATTGATCCTGATAAGATCAAATCTATTGTAGAAAGGGTTGAGTCTACTGGTATTCACGAGGTTCATCATTTTCATGGCTTAGCCACATTCTACAGGTGATTCATTCGGGAATTTAGTTCTATTATGGCGCATATTACGGATTGTATCCGTAAAGGTGAATTTGAGTGGAACAAGGCAGCAACCAAGGCCTTACAAGAGATTAAGTCAAGGATGACTAAGGCTCCTATCATGTGACTTTTAAACTTTTTCAAAGTCTTCGAGGTTGTGTGTGATGCATTTAGGGTTGGAATAGGAGGTGTACTTAATCAGGAAGGACATCTAGTGGCTTATTTTAGTGAGAAATTAAATGAAGCCAAATAAAAGTATTCCACCTTGACAGGGAATTCTATGCAGTGATCCAGTCCCTCAGGTATTGGCGACATTACTTGTTATCGTAGGAGTTCATCCTATTTTTTAACCATGAGGCTTTGAGGTATCTAGGCTTTTAAAAGAAACTTAACTCATGACATGCCAAGTGGGTGGCGTATCTTTAAGAGTATACATTTGTAATTAAACACAAAGCCGGCTTAGAAAACAAGTCGCATATGCATTGAATAGAAAGGTCTATATCCTGTAGATGATGACAGTATAGAATACCAGATTCGATAGACTCAAAGAGAATTATGAGTTGTGTCCAGACTTTGATACCATCTTCCACTCCTTGTAGGGGGATCAACCAATGAGGAGTAGAGAGTTTATAATTCAGGATGGGTATCTCTTTCAAGGTACACAATTATGTCTTTCTCGTACTTCTATGAGAGACTTTTTGATCTAGGAGATGCATGCAGGTGGTGTGGCTAGCTACTTCGGTGGAGACAAGACCATTGCTCTAGTTAATGACTGTTTCTACTGGTCTAGTTTAAAATGGGATGTGATGAAAGTAAATGAGAAGTATTATACTTGTTAACTGGCAAAGCAGAGGAAACAGAGTCCAGGTCTGTATTCCCCTTTTCCAATTCCTCACAGTCTATGGTAGGATGTGAGCATAGACTGCATGTTAGGCCTTCCTCATTCCCTAAGGTAGCACGATTCCATGATGGTTGTGTGGATCATTTTTCCAAGATGACCCACTTTATACCATATACAAAGACTTTAGATTTCTCCAAGGTCGCTCATCCATTGTTTAATGAAGTAGTCCGTTTACATGGGGTGTCCAAATCTATAGTGTCTGACCGTGATGTCAGGTTTGTCAGTTATTTTTGAAAGACATCATGAAAGATAATGGGTACCAAGCTACAGTTCTCTTCTGCTTACCACCCTCAAACAGATGGGCAAACCGAGGTGGTGAACAAACGTTTAGGGACATTACTTCATTGTCTGGTCAGTGAGAATCTTAGGGTATGGGATACAGTTTTATCTATTGTTGAGTTTACATATAATAATCTGATCAATATGACAATTGGCATGAGTCCATTTGAGATAGTCACAAGTTATAGACCTAGGGCTCCTATATACCACATTCATATGTCTGCATCCTAGTGTTCATCTGAGTATGCATCTGCATTTTCATCACATATACATGCATTACACTAGGAGATAAGATGTTGTTTTAGGTTGGTTTTCATTGTTCACATCATGAGTTTCAGGTTGATGATTTAGTTATGGTTCGTTTCTGCCATAAGCGATACTCACCTTGGGTCACACGAAAATTACATGCTAGGTGTTCGGGACCTTACAAAGTTCTGAACAAGATTAGACCTAACATATATGTTTGGGATATTCCAACTAATTTAGGGATTAGTTCTACCTTTAATGTAGAGGACCTTGTACCCTACCATGGCCATTCTACACCAGACTTTAAGCCTTTTGTAGATCCATAGACATTAGACTCCCAGCCTCCTCAACCTATGCCACCATTGCCACCAGTCACTACTTGCAGGGAGGAAATCGAGACCATTTTGGATGACCAAGTTATTTCCACTAGATGAGGCGGTTATTAGAGGTACCTCATCAAGTGGAAGGGCCAACCGACTATTGACAGCACATGGTTGACTGAAAGCGAGTTGCAACATCTTGATCCTAATATTCTAGAGCAGTATAGTAGCTGTTTAGTGTTAGATGTGACTTTTTCCCTAAAGGGGAGAGTTGATGAGGACATCGGGTCCAGGCGAGAGTTTAAAGTCTACTAGAGGAGGCGTAGGAGGGATATGACCATGCTACAGTTCTATTAGTGCCATTCTTTTTTATTTTACATGTTCTTTTTATTTTATGTCATATGTAGTGAGGGTATTTTGGTCTTAGATGTCATTTAGGGGTATTTTTATGAATAATTATAGTTGGGGGTTATTTTAGTCATGGGAATAGTAAAGAAATGGCTGTTATTGGAGAGTTTCTATTTTGTAATAAGAAACTTGGTCATTAGATTCTATTTATAAAGCCCACAACCAACCAAGGAAGTTATGATGAGAAGGCCACTTTAAAGGTCTTCTTCCCCTTCTTATAAAATTTTATAGGTTCACTTTTGTGCTGAAACTGTAAAATTTACAAGAGCTTCAATCCCAAACCCTCCAATACAATGTTCTGATCGAAGCAAGCCTTCCAAATCATTCTTCATACCTGGACAACATCATCCCCAGTAAATATTGGCTAAAAAAAACTAGTTGGAATAAGTTGTATTGCTATGCATGAGTGCTAGGTGACATTACAGCTTGTTGGCCAAATTTGGGATTTTGATTACTAACAACCACAGATCAATGTACCGATTGATCCAAGACACCAAGGAGACTCCTAAAGGCTAGCCGATCCTACTTCACAGAGAAATTTGTTCTCTTA
Source organism: Platanus orientalis (assembly GCA_025762735.1). Classification (NCBI taxonomy): domain Eukaryota; kingdom Viridiplantae; phylum Streptophyta; class Magnoliopsida; order Proteales; family Platanaceae; genus Platanus; species Platanus orientalis. Next base: position 4,765 of record JAOXJP010223693.1, on the reverse strand, counting down.
AGCTTGTTTGAAGAGGCTCCCACCTATTTCAGTCCATATTAGGCGTGAACAACATAATTGAAGCTTCCATACAAGATCAACTCCCACATGTAGATCTTCAAGGATTTGCCAACTTGGCTTTTTCCCAAGTATTACGAAACCTTAGGTAGTACTCAACGCATTAGTACCCAACTGACAGCGGCTTGCATGTGAGCCCCACAAGCTGAATTCTAAAACCTAGGCTTCTTTCCCTCTGTTTAAATATGTCTCATGAGAACAACTCTAGAAACCTAACAGTTAAGCTTCTAGAATATTAGATCATCCGAGAGTATTCCAAAACCCTTGGGTGATCCTAGTGGGTAGGACCCATATCAGAAAAAAAAAAAACAAAAATATTTTCTTTGGGGCAGGTGGCACCTGTTCCAAAAGAGAGAATTTTAAAACTTTGGGAAATCCCCAAATAAGATTATTGAGCCTAGGCATTGATGGCAAACGTCTTCAACATCATCAAAGAGGCATTCGATACCAGATTCAAGTACTAAATCTCTAGTTTTGGTTCTCTTTCCGAATACTAGAATTTTAGGGACTTTTAGCATATTGGGCATAAGGCCTGAACCTGGGTTTCCCTTTTCTTGGCCTAAAAATCCCTTCCTTAAAATATTATGATTGAAAAAAATCCCTTAGGATTTAATTTTATTTATTCATACCTTCTCTAGGGTAATCTAGGCTATTTCCCTTTCCTTCAGCGTAATTTAGGCTCTTTGGAGAAATTTTCAAACATTATATTTTGGGCCTTGTCCTAAGCCTAATTTCCCCCCCCTAAAATAACTCAATAAAAGAACATTACAATTTGGTCTTTGATTGTTTAATAATTTTGTAATCCCTAATTCCTTGATTGCATATGAATCTAATTTAAAGAGTTGTCTGAATTAACATGTGAATTTATGAGTGAGAATCTTGTTTATTTATTTTTATTATTTTATCAATTTTATTCTTATCTCTTGAGCACACACTCACTATCCTACATGCATGCTACATCAAAGAAATTCTTCTACGTTGGATCGTGTAAATCCACAGGAGGAAAGGCTTAATTGCGAGCTTGGTTAAATCCTGACATTAGTGTGGTCGAGTCCCATATACAATTAGTGAGAAAACAGAACTATCATTAAGAAAGTTTTTCCTGCCTCCATCTCTCGAAATCAAGTAATAAGAAACTAGGATCGGTTTGATCCCTTCAATGGATACATAGGCAACCTATTCAATAGGTTAAGCCATAGTGTATTCCCATAAGGTGTAATTCACCTTGTACAGATGCATTGTTGGGAAAGTTTCTTGAATTCATCCTAAACACAACCTGTTTGGTGATATGGAGAAAAACCCGATATAACCCATTTTTGGGTGAAGTTGAGCAATATGAAATTTTGACCTGATTCAAATCCAATGACCCAAACCAATTCGGAGGGTAATTTGGGGGTGTAGGGTTTCTTGTGATGCATGCCGTTATAACAAGGTGGTTTTGTGGAGGTTTTTGGTGCTGAGTTGAAGAAAGAACTTTTTTTGTAGATTGTTCTTTTGGGTTTTCCTTATGGTTTTGCTTTTGGGTTTTGGGAACTCGCCTTTGTGCATTTTGTAATCTCTGTATTTTAGTGGAAGTTCTTGATCATCTTCGCCCATGGATGTAGAAAATCTTGTTGAACCATGTTAAATATTGTGTTGTGTGATTGTTCTTTGTCATTTACTGTTTTCATTTTGTTTATGCGCATTGCATACTTTAATCTAATCCATCTTTTGTTCCATTGTCTTGTCTTAACAAAAAATGCACCATGTGAAACTTAGTTTCACAAATAATATCTAACGTGGCATAGTGCCATGGGTTAAACATGGTGGCATCCTATAGATGTTTGGAGTTTGTTAGAACCAAACTCCAAGGATTCATGTCCATGACTCAAATGTTAGAAAATAAACAATGCTCTGATACCACATGTTAAAAAATGAGCAACTAAAATTCACAAAATCTTTGGTATAACATAAAGATATAAAAATAAATAAATGAATAAATCAGATGGATGAAAATGTTCTTAAGAAAACTTAAGAAAACCATCTTAATGATCTTGTGATACCTTTAGTCATGTCTTTTTAAGAGGATGATCTTTAAGATATTAGAATACAATACTTAGAATGTTTTACTTAGAAAAGGCATTATACTCTCTCCTATAACAAATTTTGAAATCTTGATGGAAGATTCAAGTATACTTAGTGAAAGTAGGGACTAATCCTTTTCTAGAAAAATTTATTGTCATATCAAAGGTCATCCCCATCAATGACCTCCATCAATGACCACATGAAATGTATCTCCATCAATGGTGTAGAGAACACCAAAAGCCCCCATCAATGACCATACTCATCAATGGTGTAGAAAACACCAAAAGTCTTTATTAATAACCACATAAAAATTCTCTTCATCAATGGTGTAGATAATACGCAAAGTCTCCATTAATACCATATGAAAGGTATCTTATGAATGGTGTAGAAAGCACCAAAAGCCATCATCAATGACCACATGAAAGGTCTCTCATCAATTGTATAGAAAACACCAAAAATCTTCATAATGATCTCCATCATTAGCTTTTGGAACACCAAAGGTCTCATCATCAATAATTTAGAGAACATATAAAGTCTATTTATTATGCTATGATATTTATGCCCATGATGATCATAATTTAATGGGTATTTCTTATTATTCCATAATCCTTTAAATTTAATCTCTTATATGCATACATATTGATCAAATGGTTACAATTTGTTACATCAAATGGATTTAACTCCACAGGTGGATAATCTAGTGTCTACAAAGGTTGAAACTACTTTATGGTTTGGTGGTGGAGGGTTGTATATCTCCACGGATGAACCACCTTGTGGATGTTTCCCACAGATAAAACTTAAACACATGATATTTTATAATTATTGGGTGTACTCATTTATTATGGTGGATTTGAATTCATATGTGGGATAAGTTGGAATTCAATCTCCCTAGATGAACTTATCCAAATTTATATGTGTGATACTTCTTCACTAGAAGGTGCTGCCATACATGGTAGCACACAACCAAATGCATTAAGTGGGTTGTAATGGTTATATATACACATATAAGTATATATTTATGCTCTGATCTACACAGATATATATGTCACTTGCACGGACAATGTACACTTGATGGATCCTTGTATAAATAAGGGTGGGAAGCTTATTAAGACTCATTGTTGATTTGTATATATGTTATATGTGATGAAATCAAGTTGGTTTCACTTGTTAATTTGAATTTGAAATTTGGTTCTCCATCCTAGTTGGTAGATGTCTTTACATCAGTAAGCTCTGATCTTGTGACTTATCCCTTTTCTCTCGTATGAATTTACATTATTTTGTGTAGAAACATCTGAAAAATAAGAGAATTGAGCAAACTGTTGGAAGAGAACACAGGTCTACCATCACAATAGACACTGCTTGTACCTCTTCCAAATTGTTGGAATATATAAGATGAAAATGTCAATATAAAAGAGGAGATCATGACCCTATATGAAAATTGAAGCATGGGGATCTTGTGCCATGATTACAATAAGTGCTCAAATGAGAGGCATGGGATAATGGATTGTTATAAGGCAATGGTGTTTTATGGGGTTTCACCCAGAAAAAAATGGGATTGATACAAGATATTTAGTCCCATGGCAACAACTGCAACCTTGTGCTAATTGCATTTGCATCATGTAAAGACTACAATCTGAAATCAGTGGCTGAAGACGGGTTGAAGGTTTGGTTGTTATTGTTTTTATTATCCCATAACCCTTGAGAAGAAATTATACTAAAAGATTTTTCCCGCTGTGGAAGGTACTAAGAAAATAAGAGCTGTGTTGGATTGATACCAACTACTTGGAGGAAAGAGGACAGAAAATCAGGAGATAAGTGTGCTCTTGATGCCAACAAACATAAAATAACAAATCCAACTTGTTGTGTAGCTTATGGAGACTTGAAATTTCATTCCAATGACTTACAAATGCTAAGATACAAGGTTGTATTTATAGGTACATCTAAAAAACGAGATTAACATCAAACCACTTACCTATTAAATGAACATACATGAATATACTAGAGATACTTCATTTTCCCAATACAAATGATAAAAGAAAAGACTAAATGCAACAAGAACTAAGATGAATGTAGAAGTCCAAGATGAATATAGAATTCCCAAGAGTCTTGTTTAGGCTTGCAACAAATTCATCTCCCAAAAAATTAATCTTGTAAGTCAAGAAAGCCTTTTAAACTTCTAATGAGGAATTTACTGTGGTCAAGCTTAAATTCCAACAGCCCTCCTTTAGATAGACCTAAATCATGCCGAGTTTCACCTTCATTTTGTTGAAAGTTTTAATCTTCAAGGCCTTTGTGAAAATATCCGCAACTTGTTCTTGAGTTTTCTAAAACTTTACATCAATATCACATTCTTTGATCAAGTCTCGTATGAAGTTATACTTGATCCTAATGTGCTTGTTTTTGCTATGAAAAACAAAGTTCTTGGTGAAAGCAATGGCTGGACTGTTATCACAAAATATTTTTGTACCCTCCTGAAAATGCTTGAGTTCTTCAAGAACCCATCTTACCCAAAGAGCTTGACAAGATGCAAATGCCAATGATTGTTTGTTTGATGCCCATGAAATTGCATCAAAACCAATGTTGAAGATATAACAGGAAGTGCTTTAGTTATCAACACTTCCACCCCAATCATTGTCACTATATC
>JAOXJP010223682.1:0-11656 GCA_025762735.1 Platanus orientalis | reverse complement strand
TTGAGGTATTCTTCTTAAACTTCCTTTAAGATTAGATCTCAGAGATTCATATGATGATCATGGGAAAGCATATGTAGTTATGTGGTTGTTTAAATGAATTTTACTAATTTCTTTGTTCAAGAATGGTAAACTTCCTTTCAGAAGTCTCATGATAATCTATCTTCTAACCTGGGCAAGAGGGTTGGTCTTGAAATGGGAGAGGAGAGGAATGATGGCCTGGCTAGAAAAAAGTGTCACTGCCAGCTGGTGGATTATATTCCCGTGTTGAACCTGATGGAGGTGGATGGTAATGGGAAGCGTAAGCGGGCCGAGGAGGTGCATTTCGACCTTCCTATCCATATTGAATCCCTACAAATGAAAAAAGAAGAAGAGAACGAAAAGCGGATGAAGAGTTTTGAAGGCGACAAACATGATCAACCTAAGTGCCATGACACCTTTCTCTCCAAACGGTGTGAGGTAACTTTTTCCCCACAATTATTTTCTAGCATTAAGCTAGATCAAAGGTATGTCTCTCTCACTCTTTTATCCGCTCAAATGTTTACTTAACTAGTGAGTCATTTTTACTTTCCTTGGTAGCATGCATGTTTAGGAAGATGAGAAATCACAGGCTCAAGAGGGGGAAGAGTTGCCCTAGGGTGGCTCTCAGCACCTCCTTTTTTTTTGGATTGTCTTAATGAGGTAATCGTCTTCATACCACAGGAATTGGGTCAGGGTTAGTCACCATTTCTAGGTTTTTGACCATATTATAGCATATTGTTATTTCTTTATATCATGTGTGTATAGATTATCATGTTCCAACTTCAAGAGTCGTGCTTTTGGTGGGAGCTTTCCTTTTTGGCTAAGGGGAGCTTTTTGGATAAAGGTCTTTAGGTCCCTTCCTTACTTTGAAACTTATAGCCCTAATCCTAAAATATATACTCAGCTGAGTACATTATCCAAAAACTTCAAATCGTCTGAATGGGTTTCGATGTTTGTCCCTGAACATCACTTTTGTTGTCCATGAAAATCTCCGCTTGGAACTGTTAGGGAATCGAGAAATCCCCGACAGCTAGAGCATAAAGGGCTATGATAAAGTTCAGAAACCCACAGGTGGTGTTTATTTCTGAAACTAAATGTCTTGGTGATGTGTTCTCTAAGAAGTCAAGTATTCATAAGGAATGGAGCTTGAAAACTGTTGATTATGTTGGCTTATTTGGGGGTCTGGTTCTTATGTGGAAGAAGGACATTGATGTTAGAGTATCTTATCCAATTTTTTTAACCTTATTATTACAAAGGTCTCTTGTACTCCTGGCCCTCTACTTTGTTTGGGGGATTGGAATTGCATTTGGGATAGGGGGATAAGGTGGAAGGTAATCATAATCCTAATAGTTGTCTTAGAAATGCTAATAGGATCCTCCACGATGGAAATCTTGTGGATTTGGGCCACTTCAGTTCGCAATGCACTTGGATCAACAAACAAAGTGGGGATAGGCATATCAAGGAATGCTTAAATCATGCTAGGGTTAATATTTATTCCCCAATGCCAGTATGGAGAATATGCCTATCCAGGGCTCTAATCACAGCTATCTGGTTTTGGACACTTGTCCTCATGATCGTTTTCTCCCCAGACCTTTCAGATTTAAATGGGCATGGACTAGTCATCCAAAGTGCAAGGAGCATATTCACTCAGTCTAGAACAACATATTTAATCATAATAGTTTTGATAAATACAAAAGTAGGCTTGTCACACTCCCTCCTTCCCTCAAACAATGGAATAAGATGGTATTCCGCAACATTGATCACAAAATTAAGGAGGCCAAAAGCAATCTTAACTCTCTGCTCAGCCTTCATCCTGATGAGACACTATTAAAGCTATTAGGAAATAAGAAGTCAATCTTAACGATTGGATCCATAAGAAGATCTTATGGGCACACAAATCAAGAATTAATTCTCAAATGGGGGATAAAAACTCCAAATTCTTCCATCTCTCAACCATCATTAGAAGAGCCCATAATAGAATTCTGTCTATCAGAAATAATGAAGGTGCATGGGTTAAAGGTCAAGGGAATATTCAAAACATTGCCAAAGATTATTTCTTTACCCTCTTTAACTCTTTAAACCCCCAAATCTCAACTATCCAAGAGATTACTAGTAAATCTTATCTTTCCCTCTCGGATGAGTCAAAATCTCTTTTGAACAAAGAGTTCAGTGATGAGAAGATCAAAAAGGTGGTTTTCCAAATTGGCAAACTCAAAGCGCCAGGTCCGGATGGATTCCAAGCGGGGTTTTTCCAAGAGTACTAGGACATTGTTGAGGAAGATGTCATAAAAGCTGTCAAGAATTTCTTTTCTCATAACTCTTTTATTGCTTTTATAAATCATACCCATTGCGCTTATTCCAAAAATCAAATGCCCTGAATCCATTTCTGATTTTCGGCCTATCAATCTTTGTAATTCCTTCTACAAAATCATTGCTAAATCTTTAGCCAATAGGATGAAGAAAGTATTACTGAAAATCGTATCTCTTCACCAAAGTGCTTTAATAAAAGGTAAGCAAATTACGGATAATATCATTATTGCCCATGAAATGCTTCACTTCCTAAAAAAATATAAGTCATGTAATCATCATATGGCCATTAAAATTGACATAAGTAAGGATTATGATAGGATGGAATAGGATATGATTATTTCCATGATGGAGAGAGTGTGTTTCAATATTAAATGGAGAGCCTGGATAAAAGAGTATATTTTCTCAGTTTCATATAAAATTCTTATCAATGGTTCCCCTAGTCAACAAGTTATCCTTGCTAGAGGGCTTAGACAAGGGTTTTCCTTTTTCTCCTCTATGCTGAAGGCCTCTCTTCTTCTTTTATCGACCTCGAGAATTCTCATAAAATTGTCAGTATTAGAATTAAGCGAACTAGTCCTCCAATATCCTATCTCCTTTTTGTTGATGATTGCTATATCTTTTTAAGGTTTATTCCTAAGGAAGTGGAAGAGATTAGGGATTGTCTTCTCAAGTTTAGCAATGCATATGGGCAAACAATAAACCATGAGAAATCGAAGGTTATTTTTAGCCAAAATACCCCCAGACAATTTAGAAGGGTGGTCTTGGGTATTCTTAAGATTAAACAGGCTTTCTCCCTTGGTTCTTACTTAGGTCTTCCTTCATCTATTGGGAGAGATAAGATTTTCTTTTTCTCTTACATTGAGGAGAGAACTAGGAGTAGAATTTAAGGTTGGAAAGGCAAACTCTAATCCCAAGCGAGAAAGGAAATCCTCTTAAAATCAGTGGAGGCAGTCATTTATTCCTATGTCATGTCCTATTTTCTTATTCTGAAATCCATTTACAATGCCATTCAATCAGGCCAACATAACTTCTGGTGGGGTAACGTTGAGAATGGAAACAAAATTAATTGGGTTGCATGGGACAAAATGCAAAAAGCAAACGGGATGGGGGTATGGGTTTTAAGGATCTCCATCATTTCAACTTGTCGCTCCTCTCCAAACAAGCCTGGAGAATCCTTCAAAACCCTAATAGTTTCTAGGTTAGTCTTCTCAAATCTCTTTATATCCCTAGGGGCTCCTTTCTTAACACTAAATGTCAAAAATATTGTTCTTAGGCATGGAAGAGTATTATCAGAGGCATAGATCTCCTGTCTAAAGGTCTCTGCTAGAGAGTTGGTAATGGAAAAGAGATTGACATCTGAAAAGACCCATGGGCCCCTAATGTGATGAGTTTTAAGTTTTCCCCTATATCCCAAGAACCTCCCTAGGTGCATAAAGTCTTTCAGCTCATTGATTTGGAGTCGAGAGAGTGGAATCTATTGGGGATTAGTCATTTGATCTCTTCTAATATGGTGGATTATATCCGTAGAATTCCCCTTCCCCAGTATGACCTGGATGATAAATTGATTTGGGTTCCTGATAAAAAAAGGGGTTTTCACTGTTAAATCTACTTACCTTCTTTCCTTTTCTCCCGATCCTTCGGATTCTAGTGATCCACATTTTCCTTGTTAAGCTTCTCAATCATTTTTCCCTTGGAAAGCTAATTGGTCTCTAGCTGTCCTGCCCAAGGTTAAGCATTTTCTTTGGCGTGCGTGTAAAGCTCTTCTTGTTAAAGTAAATTTAACTTTGAAGAAGATCTCTGTTTCTGATTTTTACCCTTTATATAAAGAGGAAAAAGAATCCACCATGCACTGTCTGGTTAAGTGTAAATGTGTAGCCTCGTTTTGGTTTGCTTCCCCCCTCAATCTTAGAACCACTCTTGATACTGTAACTATCTTTTCTTATTGGATTAAATATTTGCTAGAAATGGAGTGTCTCCCAAAGTTTGATCGTATCAACACCTTGAGTATTATAACTATCTTTGCATGGAGCATTTAGAAAGCCCGTAACAAAGTAGTGTTTGAAAATTAACATTTTAATATGCTTGCTTCATCTTCTACGGCTTTCAAGATGCTTTATGAGTCTCAAGCTAAATCGGATTTCTTTTTTATACCAGATGTCCGTAATGTTAGTTTGGCTTGGAAGCCCCTAGAGATGGATATTGTGAAGATAAACTTTGTTGGCTCTTTTTGTTCGTCCTTGCTTTCTGGTGGTATTGGAGTTGTGATCAGAGATTGAAGAGGAGGTTTTGTTTGTGCCAAAACGGATCATTGCTTAGCTAATTCAGCATTGGTTGTAGAGTACCGTGCTACCCACTTGGCTTTGTCTATTGCCTATAATTTGGGGCTTAGCTACGTGATTATGGAGGGTGGCTCGTTAGAAGTTTCTTTCCTTCTCTCGGATCCTTATGGAGAGATCCTTTGATCTATTAGCGGTGTCATTCATAATTGTTTTTACTTTCTCCCTTCATTTGCTATTTTTCATTGTATGCATCTACTCTGTGACTGATCAGTTGGCTAAGCATAGTCTCTAAACTACTTATTTTGAGACTTGGTCCTCCTCTCCTCCTTCTTAGTTGGTGAGGGATTTGAACTTTGATGTTGATGTCTTATTACTGCTTACTATTATCTATTATATGTATGCCTGTTTTGTCAAAGGAAAAAAAAAAAAAAAAGTTAAAAAACCTTTTTTTCCAGTCATTCGGCCTTCCGACGCATTCAATGCATTTCCGCGATCATGAATTTTAGGCGTATAATTTTGAGATTGAGCTTTTCAGTCTCGATCTAAAAATCGAAATTTTTACATTTGGGCTCTCTTTTTTTAACACCTGTACACTTCTTTGAGCCCTAAACACGTGTCAGCTTATAATTCATCATGAACACTTAACACACAACATTTTCTTCCTTTTGGGGATTGAGCTTTTCAGTATGAACACAATCTCGATCTAAAATTCGAAGGTTTCACAGCCAAGAGTGCAAATCCTTCACCCATATCAAAATGTTATGACAAATCCAAAGATGGCTAATGCGCTTTCATCGATTCCATACATATACACTTCCTACGGGAAGATTGAAGGTCGAGCTACTAGTCATCGCCGGAAGAAATCTAAAGCACGTTTGGGCAATCCGGGGCCAAAATGTACAGCAACACTCATGAAAATCATCACCGTCAGCAACCTAACAATATCGGAAATCCTGGGCAGCATCAGAATAGTAACATCGCCGGTGTCGAGGGCAACTTCGAGCCGTCCTCACACGGTGATGCGGTTGTGGGAGAGACCTCTAGTAATTATTTAACAGCTGAAGGGCTGCAGATTGTGAACGAGGTGGAGAGGGAGCGGATTCTAGATCAGCCGCTACCCGACGACATAGTACATACTGGTGAAGCAAGCTTGCCAATTGAAGTTGCAGATGAAGTGCCGCAAACGATTGATGAGAGGTTCGTTAGCTTAAGCTGGGCCGAAATCTCCGAAATCTGCAGCAATAATGATGAAAATCAGCAGATTGTTGAGGATGCATCTTATGAAGATATGATTTCTGAGATGCTGTGTCTGAACTCGCCAGAATTGAGCCAATACTCACTCCAGGACGAAACCCCCATCGAGCATCAAGAAAATCATCATCAGAATCTACCCAACAACACGGAAGATACTGGAAACACGCCACTCCAACCCACTTCCCAAGGATTCTTACAAAATAAAAGTGTTGTTTGCGAAGCAGCAGTCGAGGTTGGGGATAGGAATGGAGCGGCCCAGACGTTGGGGAAACAGGTATCTTCTGTCTTTGGTATTTGATATATCAGCCTAGATCGTAACCTGGTTTCGAAATTGAATGGGCCACATGCGATCTGTGTTTTCCTCCAGGAATGTCGTTGATCAGCCATCTAATTAAAGCATATACGGATATTCTTTATTTCTAAAAACTAGGAAAAGTGCAGCACTTCTTTTGTCAAAGAGACATCACTTGTCTTTTTTTTTTTTTTGGATGAATGACACCACTTGTCTTCTCTCCTACTGTTATGTAAATCCTCTAGTTCCCAAGGAGTGCAACACTTCTTTCAGCCTGTTTTCTTTCATCTCAAATACTTGCAAACCAACAAGTTCCAACTTCCAAGCTCTCAAATGACATCTTCGGAATGTTCTGAATGGAGCTGCTTCAAATTACAGATCTCCATTTTCGCTGCTGAAGAAGTCCACCGCGTTCTGAATAATTGAAGTTTTGACTTCGTCCATCTTAACTTCTAAATCGTCCTTTCCATGACAACCCAAATTCCTATGCTTTTTTTTTTTTTGGCAACAAAGAGTATACTCCAAGAGTTCAGTAGGTTGATATCTACTTTGTCATGGTGCTTCAATTCATGGGCATTAATGCTTTCCCTTTCTTATCGACCATCTAATCAAATCGAACTTTCACATTATTTATTTATTTATTCACCAACTTCGAATGCTAAAGCCGACTTCCATTGCCCATATTATGAGTTCAGTCATCGGAATATTTTTTGCATCTCTCACAAGAAATTTTTTCCATCACATTAAAAGATGATAATGGGATATTTTAGAGGCATATTAGGCTCTAAATGTGGAGTTGTGACTTAGAAACTAGAGAGCGTGGGAAATTTGTACTCTTTTTTTAAACCTTTTGATGGGATTTCTTACCGTAGAAGGAGAATTGCTTAACATGGTTAAGAATTTGAAATAAAATAAAATAAGTGTGGGATCACTAGACTGGCGTGTAGCATTGCCAATTCATTGAATAAAGAAGTCACAGCAATCACCATTATGTACAGGACAATAAATGCTTGTGTTTTTAATTAATTAAATAGTTATTTTTCACATTTGCTTCTTAGACATAAGTAATTAATACAAGAAAAAAAAAAGTGAATTTACCCTGGTTATGGTAAAACAAACGTCTGTAATAAATGCCTATTTTTTAATCCATTTATACATATTCATTTTTTTGTGGGTATAGATCCGTTCATATTCATTTCATGGTAAGTCAATGCATTAACTAATAAAAGCATTCATGCTTTATGACAATACGGGAGCAATCCTCTGCTCTCAAAGAATGTTAGAATGACATCTATGCTACAAAATTGAAATTTCAACATTGGCTCGGCATTGCAGACTTAATGTGGCCCCACTCTTAACCACCTTCTTTTTTTTCAGGGCAGTTTCCGTTTAATGTTATTTAAGCTTGTTGCAGAGGATTTGTTGTCTATGCTGAAAATAGATGGGTAGATGTGTGTAAGTAATTCATGAATGTGAAATGATTTTCTTCCTTATTTCTAATGTATCCGAGGTTTCCCAACAGTTGGTCTTCTTCTTCATGCTTGCTTTTTTGTTGGCGTTTAGAGAATTTTTTGTTGTGAAAATCAATGAGCGATTTATGGTTCTCAATGCATCTACGTAGGTGGCCACCAGATGCAACGATCTTTGTGTCAGCAAGGGCAATGATCCTGTTGTACCAACGCGCAAAATGGGTAAACGGGCTGCTAAAGAAAAAGTCCACTGGTCAGACGATAAAAAGAGGATATTCCTTACCCTTTGTATAGAGCAGGTTCGCGAAGGTAGGAGGCCTAATGCCAGTTTTGACAAAGAAGGGTGGCGAAAGATTGCGAAGGCATTTAATAAGAATAACAACACCGACTGGGAAATTGAGAAGTTCAAGACTCACTACATATATATGCGAAATTCATGGGAAGTTTGGAATATCCTACTCTCTCGGCATTTGGGATGGGGATGGTGCAATGAGACGCAAAGTGTAGACCCGCCATCCAAAGAGGTCTGGAAAGACTTCAAAAAGGTGAGGAGTAGTATTTTAATTATAGTCCATATGTTTTACAAGTGTGTGTGGATATACTTAAATTTAGTTGATAACATTATATGTTTCTTGAACTACAGACGTATAAACATGGATCACAATTTAACCATGGACCTTTTCAATTTGAGAAGCAATGTGAACAACTCTTCGGTAATGCCTCAGGTGTAGAGAATGATGACAATGATGATAGCACACAACATTCCTACACATCGGATGACAATGATGATTACTTGACTAAAGAGCTAGAGAGCTCACCTAAGAAGCAAAAAAAGGCATCTGGTTTGGAGTTGCAGAAGAAAAAGACCCCCTTCTTGCGAAGGACATGCGTACTGATCCTAATGCCATAACAGATACCATGGAACGAGCAATGAAGATGTTAAATGAGCTGGTGGATCCAATTTCTGATCCTGATTTATACTTCAATGCAATAGAGGTACTTCGTGACCAAGAGATAAATAGGGTAATTTTTCTAAACTTGGAGCATGTGCATCTCCTATGGTTGCGATCAGAAATCTCTAAGAAGGGGTCAAGGCCCAAGTGATCCTAATGCCAGGGCAGATACCATGGAACGAGCAATGAAGACCTTAAATAAGTGGGTGGATCCAATTTCTGATCCTGATTTATACTTCAATGCAATAGAGGTCCTTCGTGACCAAGAGATGAATAGGGTAATCTTTCGAAACTTGAAGCATGTGCAACCATACGTGCATCTCAGATGGTTGCGATCAGAAATCTCAAAGAAGGGTCAAGGCCCGAGTGTCTTAAGGGCTTCATATCTTGTGTCATGGATACTATTTTGTCCATTTTATGTGCTGTATGCTTCATTTGTTTTATGTAATACCCTATTTTATTTTGGGTTAAGCATTGTAAAGGGTTTGAAGGAATTCCAAATGTGGATGTGATTCATCACTGGGGAGGATTATTAGCATTGACGAGTCATGAGCCTTTTGTAGTCTTTGTTTTGCTAGGGACCTTGGTTCCTTTTTCTCCTTTTCTTGTTGCTTGGGGACCTCTCATCCCCTCCTGTTTTTTGGCTTTATCAATAAATTTGTTTCCAATCAAAAAATATATATATATATAATATGCCTCCAAACTATATGATAACACAGTCTTAACACTAATTCCCAAAAGAATTGACCAATTTAGACCTATTAGTCTATGTAACGCACTATACAGTAAGGAAAGGAGGTGCCACTTACAATATGTTGGTCGTGTTCTTAGAAGTCTGCTGGAGGTAGCAATGTGGTTTGGCTTCAAGAGATTTAGTCATTTCTTGACTGTATTTGGGTGTTATATAGAAGCAAGGACAGTGGAGGCCTTTTTGACAGTATGTCATTGCCAGTGATGTTCTCATCATCAGTGAGAGACTAAACGGGTTGTCGTCAGATCGGACCGGTGAGAGCAAGGGTGGGGTGAGAAAAAGGGTTTTTAAATGTTTACCCCTGTCAATGACTCAAGATGAATGGTTAATTAACAGCTGCCCTATATTTTCCCTACCTAAGATTTTGCCACGCTTGACACACCTAGCAGCCACAGATGATCCAGGCTCCAAAACATAGCTTTTAAGTCTGCGTTATCTCATTCCCATCTTCTTGAAATCGTTATTACTTATCAAATTCCTTTCGTAATTTTCATATCAACTATTTCATTGTTTGAGTTTATTAACTATAAATTTATCACATGTTTTGCAGAAGAAAAGTCAATGCTACACATTTACGAGGAGTTTTTTGTTGTTGATAATTTCGGATATACATAAATTAAGGGACTAAGACATTCAGAGTGAACATCAACTAAGTATTACACCTCCAACTAGGAGGGAAACAGGATTGTAAGCACCTAATTTTGGCGCAACTCCCAGTTTCGACGCTTCTTTTCGGGCCAGCAGACAGGCAGAGCAATCGCCACCCTTTCTTCATAATTCGACCAATCCCGATCAATCAAATCCATCCAATGTCTCTTTATCATCTCTCCACGTCACAAGTCGACATATTACAGGTTTGACGCCTCTTTCTGAATAAGGGACAAGTGTTTAACCTTATGAACACCATTTATTTTATTTTATTTTATTATCATTATTTATTATTATTATTATTATTATTATATATTCTTTTGTGTGTATGGGGACACAGAGGAACACACTGTTTTGGGTGTAGCTCCACTATATTTATTTCCATTTATTATTAGTATTATTATTATTGTTTATTTTTATTATTATTACTATTCTTAATATATATATATATATATAGTTGTTTTATTTTTTCTTTCCCTTTTCTTTTTCCTTTTCTTTTCTCTCTTTTCTTTTTCTTCCTTTCCTTTTCTTTTTTCCTTTCTCTTCCTAGCCACCTCCCCTGCGCAGCGGGTGAGGTAAACCCTCCCCCCTCTCCTCTCTCTTTCCCCGATTCCCCTCTCTCTCTCTCTCTTGGTCTCTCTCTCTCTCTCTCTCTTGGTCTCTCTCTCTCCCAGATCCACTCTCCCTCCTCTCTCCTCCCTTCTCTCTCTTCTGCCTCACTTCCCCCCTCTCTCTTCTGCTCTCTCTCTCTTTTGTGCTCTTCTAGCCCTCTCTCTCTTATGCTCTCTCTCTTTTGTGCTCTTCTAGCCCTCTCTCTCTTCTGCTCTCTCTCTTTCTCTCTCCAATCCCCTCTCATTTCGGCAGACCTCCCCCCACACGCAACCTCTCTTGCTCTCTCTCTTCCCCTCTCCCTCATGTAACCCCCTAATCTCCTGCCCCTCTCGTCGGTTCCTCTCTTCTCCCTCTACTCCAACGGTCACCTCCCCCTATGCAACACCTTGGATACCACCCCAACCATTGCCCTTCATCAATAAAAACCCTGAACCCCAAGTAAAAGGGGAGGTCCGAGGCAACAGTGAAGGGGAGATCTCTCCAACATCCTTGGTCGATCTCCAGATGCTTTTGATTTTTTTAAAAGCCCAATTCCAGTTCAATTGGTCCCTATTCAACCCATTTATCCCTCACTCCCAAACCGAGTGACACCCTTGCTTCATCCAAGCCAGTGACCACCACCCATAAAATGGCCAAACCCCTCTTTGTCCTGATTTGGATCCTATCTTTCAAACCCTAGAGTTGGATCACGTCCCTTCCCAACTCAAGGAAGAGGGACCTCATCTCAAAAATCCCACAACACCACTGCCCAAGGAGCCCTTTGGAGATTCCCACCTCATGCTCTAAAAGCTCCCGTCAAACCGATCGACTCTACTCTATTCGCTGCCCAGATGCCAAAACACAAGAAGGTGCTGTGTGCTGTGTGCTATAGGGGGTAAAGGGTTTGTCTCTCACTCCTCAATTCAGTCTAGATTGATTCAACTCTTCACACCTTCCATTCTGAATTTCTTTAATAGTTTTTTTTTTGGAAAAGTTGAATTTTTAATCATGCATAACTACAACTTGAACTGGTTATATGATCAGTCATGCCTCTTGAGGATGTAATAGTTTTTTTTTTTTTTTAATTTATG
>JAOXJP010223639.1:0-11658 GCA_025762735.1 Platanus orientalis | reverse complement strand
GAAAACTAAACCAGTCTAAGAGTCAACCCTAAGCCAAAGTGCCTAGCCAGAGCCCCAAAAGCCTGCAATCCTCCTTCCCTCCTTTCTCCTGGAAAGGAGGCAGACGTTCAACCCCGTCTGTAAAAATCCGAGTTGGTGGCGACTCCAAACCAAAGCCCTAGGCTAACCCAAGCAGGCCGGGCGCGGTTCCTCGAAGTGGGGCGGGCTGACCACCCGGTCTTTCTACGATGCCCACATTGCCGTTAGGTAAAGATTTTTATGAAATAAAAAATAGGTAGGCGGAGTCTAAACAACGATTAAGGGCTTGTAGACTGTTATTCAAAAGGACCATTCAGATAATAAGATTTTGGCCCCTTTTAAACATAATGGTAAGGTTTAACTTTTCATTTAGAACAGGAGCAGGGGTGATTTCGATGAAGTAATTGATTTAATGTATTAGATTGACTATAATAAGGCCAAATTCAATGTATTCAAGTTTTCTAGTATCGATTTGTAATACGAGTTGAAAAGAATGTTCCGTTCATCCACTTTACTCATCTTGAAATCTTATTGTAATTAGGAACATCAAAAACGAATGCTAGAATCTTATTAAAATTATGAGCAACAAACCATTAGTCTTTTTACCCAATAATTAAAGAAATCATAAGTATATGCTGAAATTTGATGCTAAGACAACAACAACAAAAATTGCGCCTATAAATGTAAAATACATTAGAAAAGTATGAAAATCAATACATTTAACGAAAAAATCTATCAATACCTTAAGATCGAAAAAAATTGTCAAGTCTTTTCATAAAATACCAAATATACCATATCAAAGAATGTTATTAACTCAAAATTTTACCATTAGGCTCTGATTCATTATAATCATAATAGGTGTGGGATGAAAACATTATTGAAAAATAAATCTCATTGCTTGATAAATTATAATCACAAGAAAAATTTTGTGATAAAATAATAAAAAATTTAAGAAAACAAATCATGAGTTTTAAAATGTTATCAATTAGATAGATTTAATATGATAAGAAAAGCAAAGGAGAAAGCATGAGAAAAATGTATGGGGCTATTTCACTCATTTCTCTTAAAACTTCAAAAACCTTTGTTGTCTACTTCTATGCATTTTCCATTTGGAGTTGTTCACCAATCACTCTAGGGTCCCATGCATCTCAGCAAGCTTAGGGCATAGAGTGATGGTTTTATTAGAGACAGGAGTAATTAATGTTATCATAATTGAATTTATCGAATTCTTCTACTAGTATGTAGAGTCAATCATCGTTTCCTTCGTCCTTCGATGTCAGCATTATTTGTCCACCTCAATGAATAGTGGTTTTCTCATTTTGTTTCCAAGATCAAAATAATTATTCGACTTGATGGGGCTCTCTATGTTGTGATTGAACATTGTTCAGGCAAAGATTTGTAGGAAATTAAAGGTTTATTTCAAAGGTCAAGCCTTGTTGTTGTTCGTAATATCATGTTAGTTGCATTGAAATGATTTGGATTATAACGAAAAATGGAATTCCTTAAATCATGGCAAGACCAATGTGTATGTTTTTATATTAATTTTTTCGAGTAATGTTTATATATCAATGTAGAGGATTTCATGAAACTGATATAATTTTAGTTGAGTAAATCATGATAATTATTTTCTTATAATACATTAGAATGAAAAAAACATTTACATGAGAGCATTATTGAATACTAAGCTTAAAGAATAACATTCCTTATGGTAATGTATAAACCAGTATAAGAACTATGAGAAATTTGAAGGAAATGCAGTACTTAGAGCATTTTAGTGTAGAACCTATCAGATATGAGTAAAATCAAGTTAGTATTAATGTAGAAATGCATTTAGGAATATGCAATTTATGATCTATCTATAGATTCTATTGTTAGATTTACGTGTCTTAACAAAGCCATTCACATGAAATATAAATATATATTGTTTATTTATTTAATTAATAAAAAACATTTTATTCCATCATTACATGTATTTCCTTTTTATTATATTGGTAATTATTTGATTGTATGAGTGATCCTTAGGTAACATAGTAAGATGTTAAACACACTGGAATATGTGGAGAGATCTGATATTCCAGTTTTTATAGACTTAAAAGTTTACAATTATGGGTGATACTTGACACATCACTCATAGGGTTGCTACATGTGGAGCTGTCATATGATGGATTGATATAATCTCAGTCACTGGAAACTCTAAGCTTGCATGTAGGGTCATTATATAAATGCATTAAAGGGATCCATTATGAACACACACTTATTAATACCTCTCTATCATGATAGATTTTATTCTAATTTACAAACTTGTCATTAAACTAAGGAATTTGTGTTTCTCTAAGTATTTTCGTTGATTGTTTTGAGCTATGAACAAGTGATGGCTAATTGGTGGTCATATCATAAGTATTTTGAGTTAATTTGATACTTAAGAGAGTACAAATGCCCAATAAGGAGTCCATTGTTCTCAAGTGAGATATATGTTTAGTTCATGACATATGTGATTTGATTGGACAGGAAAATCTGGTACCATTGGTTTTTGATAAAGAGTTTATCAAATGATTTCAAATTAATTTATTATGTAAAAAAGTTTGTTTTAAAAAAAATCACTAAAAGAATGTTTTAGATGTCCATTTAATTCATTATGTTCTTGAAGATCATATACTAATGATTAATGGGGTTAAACGGTGGTTAATATTTTATCCTGAAGGTTATTAAGTAATATTGAATAGTGGAAGGAATTATTTGTGAAACATCTGTAAGGAAGGACATCATGGTTAATTTCTTATTTTTGGGAGATCAACTGCAATAATGGATTATTACAATTAGTAGTGTGTTAGTTTGTAATTAATGAAAGATAGAATATCCTTACTGTAGCAATTAGTAGTGTGTTAGTTTGTAATTAATGAAAGATAGAATATCCTTACTGTAGTTTGACTTAATAAAGGATGTTCGGCCCCATCCCACAACCCCTGAGGCATCTTTGGCTTCTCTAAATCTCTATAAATGTATCCATGTTAAGAGGGTATCTTGCAAATTTTCTAAAATTGTAAGAAGCCCGGATAGCTTTAAAGCAAGTGTGGAGACTATGGAGATTGGGTTGGATTCACATCTTATGTTTGGTTGCTCAACCAGGTATTTTACTATGATATTTACCTATTTAAATCATTGATTTACATAGAATGATTGTGGGAGTATTAGAATTAATATTCCGAATTTTTAAAAAATAAACAAAAATTAAATATTTTTTAAGATAATCAAACAACATCTATTATATACACATTAGGAAGAAAACTAGAAATTGTTTATGTGGATGAGCCTTATTAACCAATAAATGATGCCTTGCAATGAGCAAGTGATTCAAACCTTGGATATTAGCAATATTAAGAGGTTTTTAGTCATATAATTACATCTTTTAGCAATACCTATTATGAAAAATAAGTTATTATTGAACAAAAGATCGATTACATAGTCATGGTTGCATTAGGTTGTGTTGGGAGATGAAGATGTCTTGAAGTAAGAGCAAGAATAAACCAAGGTTTTAAAGTGTGAGAAGCACTTTTGAATATGACTAAGTTCCAAACAAAATCTGTTAATGTATTTGATATCAATCCCATGGACAAACCATATATAAGGTCTATGTCTTGTAAGTGTTTAATGTGCTCCTAAGTTGAAGACAAGAAGTCAAGCTGGACCAAAGACTTGAAGGAAGATCGGAGACCATTTCAGATTGCCCATTCCACAAAAGCTATGAAGCATGTATTGCATATAATATCACTAACCAAAATGTGGACCTAAATATGTGGGATAAATTCACAAAAAGACCCAAGGCAAAACAGTGTAAGTACAACCCATGCACTCAACCCAGAAAAGTGTAGAGATCAAGGTTGTGATCGATCACGACCAAGATCTTGGACATAATCTTAGACTCTCGAGCGTTTGGCCCCGTCAGGCATGATCAAACACCAAAAGGATCATGACTTGGGCTCAGGTCCCATGACTAATCACGGATCTCGTGATTGATCACAAGCTAAAATGTCTTGGAGCCAGATTCGTGATCGATCATGAGATTGGTGATTGATCACCAATCACTTGATCAATCATGAGGTCAATTTTGTCAAACTTCATTTTTTATTCCCCCATATGAAATGTTTTGAAATTTGAACCCCGTTTTAAAAAATCGAAGGCTCTAAAGAGTTATTCGTTTTCAAAGACTCTTATCCAAGGACTTGGGATGCTTTACATCCTTTATAAGAGGGAAAGTTTCCCTTTAGGGAAAACACTTCAAGAAAGCTAGAGTAGGTTAGAACCCTTGCCAAAAAGAAAGCCTCCTTCCTTGAGAAATCCCTTTCTCTCTCACTATTTTGATCTATACTAGCTATCTTCTCCAAAGTTCACTCTCTCGTCTTCTCCTCTACAATACCAAACTACTATCATTGAGAAGAACTACTAGTGCATTGTTCCCAATAGGAAACCCTTGCTTGGCTGAGCTCAAGAAGCACTAGAGCCAAGACTTGAAGTTTATGGGTGTACTAAGGCACATTAGCTCAACAATGAGCACTCCTACTTGGTAAAGTAGCAACATCAACCATCTAGTGATAATATTTACTTACTCTTTGCATTCATATTTATCTTGTTTTGCTTCCATCGGAGACACCAAAAGCTTGACCACACTTGTTGGAGACACCGAGTGTATTGCTTAGCTTGCCAAGGACAAGTAGTTTAGGTTTTGTATGTTTTTGACCTAGATTGTATTAGGCAATCTAAATGAAATGTACCTAAGCTCGGAGATAAGCTTTAGAATATTGGATGTAGGCCATCGTGCTAAACCACTATAAATCTCTTATTGTGGATTGATTGTGTGATTACTTGTCTCTTTATTTATATACATGTAGTTACTCTTGCACACCACCTATTTGTTAATATTCTTGAGTAGATACTTTGTAGCACACACACAGTTGGATTAATTTAAAGAAGCTAAAAGTGAATTTAAAATCAATCCTAACATACTAATAAGGGGTAAATAATTTTTAAATCCTGTTCACCCCCTCTCTAAGATCAACCTACTAGGTATTTCAAAATCCATTTTAACAATCAATCCTAACAAGTGACTCCTTTAATCAATGCATTTGTGTCATATGGAAAAACCCATACGCACAGAGGATCATCAAATAAAAATAAACAAGAATGTCAAATTGATTGTGATCATAAATCATCTAAGCCCTTCAAAGAAAACCTTTTATTTGGTTCCCTTGAACCTTGACCTTTATTTTTTTTTTTAAATCATTCATTTGCAAGTTACAAATTTCTAGAAGCCTTTACCTACTTCTATTGTGCTCAAATTATATGTAATTCAATTTAATATGTTAGATTTTAAAAAGTTGGCACTTTTTTGAGTCCTTTTATTTTTTGTGGATAAAAGTCTTATTGTCTCTCATTTTTTTTGTAAGATTATTATCCAAATTTAGGTAACTCCCTAATAAGCAATATACTCTTTGAAATTATTCTTTTACTAACCCCATCCTCAATCTCAAATGCTTTAAAATGTAGAGTACAGTTGACCAAACTTTATACCTAATTCAACCTTTTTGGTAGAAAACTTCATACAGGACTAAAAAAGCAAATCATGTGATGAATTGATGAAGAGCTAACAACTTCCATTTATATGAACAATAAAAATGAGACCAAATTATACCTGATTGCAATGCTAGAGTTTTGACATAATTCAAACCCTTTAGAAGTGATATAGATACTTTCCTAGGCTAGGCTCTACAAAGGTCTGATCAATTTTGATAAACCACATCAATTAGATGAATTGCTTTCTTAATAGTGAATATCATCATGTATATTCCATCTTGTCTGAGGGATAATAGATGCAGAGTAGATACGTTGACTAGAAAACTGGCCACCTATTAGTCATATTTACTTACTTAGAGTTGAGGTTTTTGGTTGTATTGACAAGGTGTAAGAATAAGAAATAATAAATGAATAAATGATATTGAGAATGCTAGATGGTGCAAAACACACAAGTGTGTGTGTGTGTAATTTGGAAATAGGAGTCATGGTAAGACATAACTAGAAGAGGTTAAATACATTTAAATTATACTTAAAAATTACATCTATTAGTTACAAATATAATACGATTGTTAGTAGTTTTACAATTAAAGGAACAACGAAGATTATATGTGGAGGGATAAAGTTAAGATTTAATTGAGTTCAATAAAGGCCATCAATTTCAACCATACAATATTGGGTGCTAACAAACTTAAGGCTTCAAGAATAATTTCTTACAATGTTAAATGATGATCTTGTTTCACATATTAAACCATATAAAACATCTCATATAAATAAACATCATACAAGTAACAAAACTACTTATATATAAAAAAAATATTGTATCAAATATTATAATAAATTGTAACAATGTTGAATGAATATACGAGTCTAACAATTTTTCATTTACTTTTAAAGCCAATTTTCAATATATATAACACATTTGATTAACATGAAACTTAAATGCCTTTGTTAACAAATCAACAAGATTTCATAAATAGTCTTAAAGAGTATAATGTCTCTTACATATATTATTCTACAAATCAAGTGATACTTTTGCTCCATATGCCTACCATTCTTTATGAGTTTTAGGCTACTTATTCCAAACACAACCCAACTTATGTTAAAAGTCGATGATTGGACCAAGAAATAACTCTTAATTTGAGAAACGAATGTGTGAAGCCATGCAGAGTAAAAAACGAAAAACCATTATTAATTTTCTAGTTTTCCCAAATGAAATAATGAATCTATATGAGTAGACTAAATTCTTTTACCCTTTAAAGTATTTGAAAATGTGATGGTACAAGCCTACCTTGTCACCCACTAAACAAATGTTAGGTCAAGTGCAAAGCATTGGGTATATGAGATGACTTACTAACATAAATACACTTCTATATACCTCTCATATTTTAGTGTTTTAGGACACCACTGTATAAAAGAGTAGTTAAATGCCTAGGGGGAGCAAGCCCTTTCCTAGAATATTGCATACAAGTTTGATCTTTTTTATTTATTTATTTATTTTTACTTTAGTTATTGTAATTGGGAGTCAGAGCTCAACATACTAATCTCCAGCTGTACAAGATAATCAATTTAGAGAATATAGGAAGCTTAACAAAGGCTATTGTAAAGTGGTCAATAGCCAAATTTTAATAGCCATCATCATTCATACATCATTTCTAATGTATAGTATGTTGTCAATATAGAAAATAAAGAAAGCATTCATATTCTCACTAAGCTTTTTCTTAAACTCAAAGCTAATTCATATTATGATTAAAACCATATAATTGACTATTTGATCAAAATGAATATTCCAACTTTAATAAGACTATTTGACACCATATGACATTTAACGATTTGTATACTTTGTGTTCATAAATTGTCATCTAGAATATAGGTATCCTCAGGTACTTTAATAATTTAGATAATATTGACATATATGTGCTAAATCTCATAGGTATAGTATGTAAATATCTATCTTATAATCCAATGGATTTATGGATAGTATTCGATAAAAAGGTTCCTTAGATTCTATTCCCTCTTCCTACATATAGCTTTTTGCCACTAGTTTAGTATTGTAATTTTGAACTATTTTTCCCAAGAACCCTTCTTTCTTAGATAAATCCACCTATAACCACTGGTTGTAGTCTTCTCTGATAAACCTTCCAATCCATACACCATAGAAACAGTAACTGCATTAAGGTGCGAAGCTTTGTATCAATATCATATGCATTTACAAATTATATAACTCCCTCTTAGGATGAATAATCTATGTGAGGTTCATCTAGGATAAAAAAATATTGAAATTCCAGTATGCTCTGATATTGATAAAGATTCCCAAGTTCATGTCCGACTCAATCCTAAAGGGGGGTGAATAGGATCTATTTGCCTTTTAAATTGTTTAACTTAATTCAATTTTATATCCAAATTATGAACTAGCTAGAGGTACCTCAATTTCAATTGATTAAATCAACAAGCCTTTGGTACAGACAAGCTAGTTAATATTGTAGTGTCAATTAGTTCAAGTCCAATCAATTTTACTACTTAGCACATGAACTAGATAATTCATCACATGAGAACTATATTTTTCTTATAATTAACTTACACCACTTTATTTATTCTATCACAATGTAGTGATCCAACTTAAGAAGCATTATGATGTCTAATTTGACACAACTTTGTGATCCAAATTCCTAGCCACAATTCTTTATAGATGTGTTCAAAACTACTTCTCCAATAGGCTTAGGAACAATTTAACTACTCAACTTGATAAACAAGTGTAGGTTCAATTTGATGATCTAAGTATGTAATGAGGTTACCAATTTTTATACCACAAGTAACAAGTCACCACGAAGTATATAGGCTAGTATGGCAACATGTAACACAATTTGAACTAATAAACAAGCAAACACAACCACACAGGTTTATAGTGGTTTGGCGACCCTCTGGTCCCTACATTACTCTAGAAAGCTCTTCCTTGAGCTATTGAGTTTTTATTAGTAGATTAGTTCACCTAATCTATTATAGGAAGTCAACAAACTTAACCACCTACAAGTTCAATGATTCTTCCCAATTGCCTTGTAAGCATATCCGCATCTAGTGACTCTAGTGGATGCTCATGTGCCCAGTGGCTCCGGTGAGCACGTCACAACTCTACTTCCAGTGACTTTGGTTGAAACTTTAAAATCCACACCCGGTGACTCCAATAGATGCTTGCATACCCAGTGACTCTGATGAGCACGTCAACTCAGCTTCTAGTGACTTTGGTGGAAGCTCTAAAAGATGTATAATGATGAATCATTGTAGTAGCTTAGACCTCCTCTATGTGGATGTGCCAATTTAAGCTTGAATCAATGGATAAATTGCTTCTTAATAGAAAGAAGGTTATTTACATAGATTTCTTTCCAAGCTTTCCAATAGGTTTTACTATAGGTAGGAAAGCTAAACCCACAACCTTTACTTGGATTTACTAATAAAAAGTGTGCCAAGGTCATTTCAAGTGGTTCTTAATAAGCTTTTTACAAATTTCCCATATTTTGGCTCATAGAACTAACAAAGTTTGGCTCCTTTGCATATAG
This sequence comes from Platanus orientalis, assembly GCA_025762735.1. Lineage (NCBI taxonomy): Eukaryota > Viridiplantae > Streptophyta > Magnoliopsida > Proteales > Platanaceae > Platanus > Platanus orientalis. The sequence continues at coordinate 2,521 of JAOXJP010223639.1, read as the reverse complement.
AATCTTTGTGCAAGCTATTGGGGATTCTTCCTTATTTATAAAGCTAAAAAAATCACACTTGATATGCCCCCAATGGCTCTTTGCAACAGTAAAAAATATAGTTGTTATGAAGAGTCATTATGGCAAATTTTATTTTCTAGATTGTTCGATCAATCGAGCCCTGTTTCCCCTGTTTCAATTGATCAAACTCTTTTCGATAGGTCTAAATCCTTAGGGCTAGAACAACATTTTTCCCTATTGATTGAGGGACTTTCGATCATCCAAACTCTCTCAAGGTCATAAACCCATTATGCGTGATCAATCAAAGGGACTTTCGATCGATCAAATTTGTTCGATCGATCTAGATAGTTTTGATCAATCAAACTTGCTGATTCGAGGTAATTTTATTTTTTAGCTCGTTTTTCTCCAAGGCAACCACTTGAGTTTCACCTATAGTTCATGGGAAGGTCTCTAGAAATCACCTATGGTCATTGGTCTTGGTTTTATCCATGAATACTTACCAACCAACCTTGAATGGTCTATTTACCAGTGAAGCACAAGGTTGACTCTTGAGGTTCATGACTTTGAGTTTGAGACTTATTGCACTTGTGATCCTTTCTTATCCAACATTGTGTGATGTGCCTTTTAAGCTTCTTATGAACTTGGACTTGAATGACTCTAGATTTTACATATACAATTACATACATGTAAACCTAAATACATGGACCATCTACAATCATATACTACTTACACTTTGGAATGGAATTGACACTTACATACACATAAATATTACATCAACAAATATTTCATTTTGGTAAATCAATAATTCTAGAGGCATGTAAACCATTCCATTATAGCGTGACCAAGTGTAATATATTTATAAGTATTTCTTAGATAAATTTTGAGGCTTGGATCAATGGATTCTTTTAGAAGTTTGTTAAAAAGATCCTACTCTTCCTTATAAACACATATAAGATAATCTCACACCTACATGTGCCCTATATTGAATCATTTCAAGTATGAATGGACATATGTTACTCCATTACCAATCAGTGCATGACACATGGACTAACATAGGGTGTTTGAGTCAATACACATGGGTTAAAGGAGGGTATTACGATAAATACACAGTGGATAAATACATGTATATTCATTAATGCATCCTTTGTGAGGCATCGTGTCACATCCTAAGCAAGACTGGAGTGGTACCGTCCATTCATACTGGAGTTGATGTGTGAATTCCACTACATGGGACTTACATTAAATCCACATTGACATATTTAGTACGAATCTAGTTGACTGCACAAATTACGGTGAGGATTTTATATGTGGACCCCTAACCTCCGCTCGCATCCGTCGATGGTCAAGCGGGCGGAAGTGTCAGCGCCAAAAGTGATTTTCCCTTTTTAGGGGCGTGTGTAAATCACTTCTGACATTGATGTGGCCGCCCTTTGACCTAGGCATTTGCCTACGCCGAGCATAGAAAAGCCTCACCTCTCAAATTATAGTTCAAAGTACTGCTGGGGATTTGTTAGGATGACTTAGAGAGTGGCTAAAGTTGGAATGGCATCAAGGCTGACACATCAGTGCCAAAAAGTGAAAAACATCCCCAAAAAAGTGTATATCACTTTTTCAGCGCTGATGTGTCAGCCCTAATGTCATTCCAACTTTAGACACTTTCTAAGTTGTCGTACCTAATCCCAAGTCTCAAAGTATATATCCCTAAGAGGGCCTAGAATCCTCTACACCACCACCCTTGTAAGCCACTCAATGGCCACACAAGGGGGGGATCAACTCAATTTTTGAGATGTCACATCACCTCCAAGAGGAGTCTGTATCTACTGGCCTCACTTAAAAATGGTCCAAAATGTCCACTCACGATGGAGTGGCACATGACATTGTGAAAATGCACGTGGGCCCCACTATCTAACACTTCTTATCTCTGTTTCTCAATATTTGGTTTCTCTATCTCCTTTCCATTCCCACGGTATTTTTTCCCCTTGCTCTCCGTTCCTTTTCTCTCTCTTTTTCGTCAGGTCCTGTATTTGAAGGAACCTTAATTTTGAAGCTAAACCCAATTGGGGTTCACTACATTCAATCAATACTTGAAGCATTGCATGAGCTCGAAGATCTTATGGTGGTGTCCTAATCGCGTTTGATGTGCTCGATGACCGGTGATGTGAAGCTTATTCTTGAGTGTTCACTCAGTAGGTAAGAAGAAGCGTGAAAGCCAAGTAAAGAAGAAGGTGTGTGTGAGAGAGAGAGAGAGAGAAAGGGAAAAAAAGTGGGTAAAGTGTTAGACAAAGAAATAGAGAAATGGAATTTGACTATCTCGAAGAACAATAAGGGTGCATTTGGATTCACAGAATTGAAATTGGCTCTGGAATTCCAATTCTATAGAATTGAAATCCGCAGAATTGAATTCCACAGATTTAGAATTCTACCATTTGGATGCATAAATGTAGGAATGGAATTGGAATTCAAAAATCTCATTTCCACTATTTGGATACACAAATATTCAAAAATCACAAATCAGCTCCAT